>VZRL01001402.1:351099-460610 GCA_013397895.1 Origma solitaria | reverse complement strand
GAGCCTCCAGCCTCCCTTGGGCCCCTGGGACGCAGCGCAGCTCCCGCCAGCGCGAAAGTTTGGAGGTCCCGGGGGCCGGCGGTGACGGAGACGGGAGAACGATCCGCCTCGCTCCTCAGGAGCCAGGGGAGCAGCCCCGCTCCCACAGACGCTCCGAACAAACCGCGGAGCACCACAGCAGCGAGAGGGAGGGACACGGGGGAAGGAGCCACGCGGGGAGAGCGGGATGGCACCGGCTCCCGGTGCCGGAGCGGGGCAGGGACCCTAGAGAGGGCTCAGACATGCCGTGAGGGAGACAGGGACACCCTGCGAGGGGGCACGGACACCCCGCCATGGGAGCTCAGGCACCCCGTGATGGGGATACAGCCACCCTGTGAAGGCGAGCGACAGCCCATGATGGGGACACTGCCACCCTGTGAGTGGTCACACACAGCCCGGGGGTCACGGACACCAAATGAGGGGTCACGCACACGCCGGAGGAGGCACAGACACCTCGGGGGGGGGGGGGGGGGGGAGGGGCGCACAGACGCCCCGTTAAAGGGACATAGGCACCCAGGGAAGGGTGACAGACACCGCGTTACGGGGACACAGGCACCCCGTTAAGGGGTCGCACACACCCCGTTCAGGGGTGACCCAAATCCCATTCAGGGCACATACAAACCCCGTTAGGGGGTCACGGGCAAGCCGGGGGTGCACACACACCGTGCTGGGGACACACACACGCCGTTCGGGGGTCATCCCCCGGCCCCGGGGTGTCCCCGTTGTCCCGCCCGGCGCGGCCCGGCGGCAGCGCATCACGGTGAAACCCGAGCGCCCCCTACTGTCGGACTGCGGGCAGCGCCCGCCCCCCCGCGCCCGGCGCTGCCTTTTGTCGCCGCGTCTTGGGGTCCCAAAGGTTTTATCTCTCTCCTTACTTGGTTCTTATTTCCCACCCCCCCCCCTCTTTATTTTGCATCTACGAGAGATTTATTCATTTAATAAGTTCTTCACGTAAAGGATCCGAACCGTATCGCTGCATTATGCACGCCGCCCACACATACTCCCATAAATGGTCTGCACGTTAATTCTTTCTTAATTCCTGTGTGCAGTCAGTGACAGCTATTTCTCCGTCGCCAAACGTGACAGTGTCAGGGGTTTATAAGTGTCTGAGATTATTACAGCTATTCCGTACAAAGCCAGATAACAACTCCAAAGCCTCTCGATGCAAATCAGGAATGGTGTCCCCTTATACTCACAATATGCCCTGCAGATAAATACCATAGAATCACAGAATGGTTTGGGTTGGAATGGACTTTAAAGTTCTGAACCCACTGCTATGGGCAGGGATGCCTTCCACTAGACCAAGCTGCTTAGAGTTCCATCCAGCCTGGCCTTGAACACTTCCAGGGATGGGGCATCCACAACTTCTCTGGGCAGCCTGTTCCAGTGTCCCCCCTACTCCCACAGTAAAGATTTTTTCCTAATGTCTAGTCTAAACCTACTCTCCTTCTGTTTTAAGCCATTCCCCCTTGTCCTGTCACCCCATGCTCTTGTCAAAAGTCTCTCTCCATCTTTCCAGTAGGCTCCCTTCAGGTACTGAGAGGCCCCAATTCGGTCACCCCAGAGCCTTTGCTTTTTCAGGCAGAACAATCCCAATTCTTTCAGCCCTTCCTCTAATCCACTTGCTCCATCCCTCTGGTCAATTTGGTGGCCTCCTCTGGACTGGCTCCAACAAGTCCATATCCTTCTTATGCTGGGGCCCCAGAGCTGGATAAAGCACTCCAGGTGGGATCTCACCAAAGCAGAGCAGAGGGGCAGAATCCTCTCCCTCCCCTGCTGGCTGTGTATTACTGCACCTGAAGATTACCTCATGAAGAAGGCTATAAGTACGGCTAATTAGGCTAAAGTGATCGAAGAAGTGTTCTTTGTCATTGTGTTTGTGAATTGGCAAAACAGGAGGACCATAACTACCTGATGGCAGTCTCTATAGCATACATTAAATGTTAAAGAATATTTCCTTTTGAAGTGGACATTTCAAATACATGGTGTTAGTGAAAATGCTGACTTGTTTATTGGAAAGTTTTAAATTGTAAATAGCTTTACGGTGTACAGTTCTTTCTCTGCTTCTCAAATAAATTTAAGATAAATTTAATAATAGCTGGTGTAGGCCAGAACACTTTGTAGATATATGCAGTCTTCAAAACCCTTAGGTACAGAGGTACCTGTAAAAGGGTATAATGACTCATACAAACGTTCCCAGTGAAATCAATGGATTATCCATCATAGCTGCTATTTTATTCATTCACTTCCAAAGAACACCACTTTTTCAACTATTAAACACTTTGCAAAACTTTGAAAAGTTTCAGCCAGATTCAGCCAAGCATTTTCATGCACAGATTTTTCTCATATGTATATCACAGAATTTTTTTTTTCCCCTTTAAGAAGATTTAGCAGTTCCCCAAAATAAAACAAAAGGTCATCCAAAGATGTGCTGGATCAGTGCAGCAGAGGCTTAAATGCCTTATGGTTTACAAGCACAGGACATGTCACAGATCAGAGTCACTGCCCTGTGAGCAGGGTTTGCTTCCATTCTAAGATGAGTCCAGATACTGAAATAAAAAAACATATGCTTGTCTCTCTGGTCTTTCAATAACCTCCAGTGAACACAGCCAACAGGACAGATGTTCTCTGCTTGAATAGCAAAGTCTGTACAGAGGAACTGAATGTGCCAACTATTTGTTTGGCCATGAGCAATATGCCACCTGATTAAATACTCGTGTGAGCAGGATGAGGAAAAGATGTGTCAGGAGCGGTGCACATAAAGCTTCAGTTCAAAGGGTGTTGTTGAGGGGGAACTTTAGAACAGGGAAATGGCACTGTAAGATTGCACTAATCCGTTCTCAGCTCAGTCATCAAATGAGGCAGGACTAATTTGGTAAAGCAGCAGTGAGATCAGATGTGTCAGTGCTAAAATAAAGGTTTCAGTGCTTTCCCAGTCTGATATTTCATGTCATTGATTCCTAGACCTATACATTTTCATTAAAATATGTATTTAGCATATGAAAGATGAGATCCAGTGTTTAAAGAACCAGTGTTCTAAGTGTAGCACTCTCTTCTCTACCATTCACAGCATTTTTTTTCTAAACCAACATTACCATTTCTGGTGTTACATTTGTATATAAAATATTCTATTTTCTGGTTGCCATAAACCCCTCATGTTATATTCTGAAAGAAGAAAGATTTAAGTTGAGGTGGATCATATAGAATTTCTTGTGGATACCAGAGCTAGTCACCCAGGCAATTGCTGAAAGTGAATAGAGATCATTAATATCAAAAAATGTACACGTGATGTGATAAGTGTGTAATTTAAATGTAGGCAACTAGGTTAGGAGGCTGGTCTTTCTAGGCTCTGGAGTAGAGCAAAAGTAAGATGCAGAGGCTAATTCAGAGCGTGTAATGTTAGGCAGCATTGGAAACAAAAAGGAAGAAAAATGACACAGTGAGCATGGACCTTCCCAGAGAACAGGATTGTGTCTTCCTCTGTGCTTCTCTGTTCCAGGTCACTGGGTTCTGATGCCATCTGACTATTGAATACATGATGAGAGAACAGAATTTATAGATTTTAATCCTTATAAATGCTGAAGCATGATTATTATTCCTGCTACAATCAATAGGGTCTTCCACAGGAAGACTGGTCATGAGACGTAAATCAGGAACTGAGTCCAGGAAAAGAAGACATGTTGGTAGAGGCAGTGCAAGCACTGTGGCTAGATCTGTCTCACAAAGCCCTCTGAAAAGTAGTTTTCCTTCTGTCCCTGGATACCATAACTCTGACTAATCTACTTTCTAAAACCACTCTTGTGAATTAAAAAAAAAAAAAAAAAGAAAAAAAAGGGTGAGAAGCATTTGCTTCTTTCCCTGTCTCACAGGTGTCTCTTGCAGCACAGAGTGTCACCTTCTGCTACAACATTAAAAATTCCTGAGTTGTGGCATCTGACTTCAGAGTGTTCCTCTGGAAATACCACTCAAGCAACACTAAGAACCCTATTTTGAAACACCCTTACTTTGCTAGACAGAGTTAGTATGTCTGCACTATTTTTAGTTACTAGTACAGCTACAGTGCTTGCCACAATTATAAGAATGATCTATACCATTGGTAAGATAAATATTTGGCAAATTAAATCATTGCAAGTTTTTGATATACATCATATGCTCATTTTAGGGTTTACATCCACAGCTCATTAAATGTGCAAAAACTGGTAAAAGATGGATGGTACAGTTTCTTGACAATCATTAAAAGCATTTCACCTAAAATAAATGCTACTTAATTATTTTATTTTTAAATGAGATTAAAAGCAAGTAATAAGCACGAATATTTAGATGATAGACATAATCTTATTCCATAAAGATTTTGTAGATCCTACTTACCCTTTATGCTAAGGATGTACATTTACCACCCATTTAAAAAAAAAAAAAAAAAAAAAAAAGTGTATTTTCCAGCTTTGCAGCTTGGACAAAAACTCAAAAAAGCAGGAGACTGTGGAATCACTGTCCCTGGAGATATTCAGAACTTAATTGTTCAATGCCCTTGACATTGAAGGTGAACCTGCCTTGAGCTGGACTAGAGGATCTCCAGAGGTCTCCTCTGACCCACATTTTTCCATGGTTCCATGATTCTGTGAGTGGCAGTACTGACAAAGCTGCAATCATGCAAGTGTACTTTGACACCAAGCACCAAAGTTTCTTAGTAGGGAATTATGTCCTCAAGTGTTCAGTAGCAGCGACTTCTATAAGAAATTACGTAAAACTGCACACACAAGCTATAAATGACAGAATTGCTTGTTTTCCTCAAATTTAAGCCTGTTGCAATAATAGGAGCCTTTGCTGAGAGAGTCCTATGCAGAATGAACAGTGAACAATACAGGAGTTCAAAGAGCATTCCTTGCTCTCTTGTGATTGGAAATGCTTTCCTTTGGGACTGCAGTACCTAGAATTAATAATCTTTCTACCAAGTGCAGTAAGCTGCACATCAGGCTTGTGTCTGTCTCCACACTAGGCTGCAGCATGAATTCATTATTTGCAACAGGTCATGCTGCGTCCGTTCTGGTCCTTCCCCTGACTATATCTAGCCAGCCTTCCCCGTGTCAGGAATTTCCTAATACACACAAATATTTTCATATTGGTGTGTCTGATAACATCTCCCTTTTGGAAGAGTTGTGAGTGTGCCTGTCTCCTGCATCAGGAATTTCTATTGCGTCTCTTATATCTTAATCCAGAATTCTGTGTAAGTTATGCATCTCTTTGTCTAATGAAGTAAAACGCAGTTACTTAATAAGATGAAGGCAGCAATTATGAAATAAAAAGATAATCTATGTAAATAAGGACATCAAAGACATATTCTATCAACTACAAATAAAATAAGATTCCGAGAGTAATTTAGTTTGTTCTTTTGATAATGTCGTCCTCTATCTGGACATTCATTTTAATTAAAAAACAACAAAAATGCACTCTGCCCTAATTCACACAAAAACCCCCAAAACCATTCCTTAAGTGACAAGGTAAACTTAATTTCCAAAGACAGTTTAGCTTTCCAGGGGGCATAAGGTGACCATCGTGTCATTCAATAAAAGAATGAGTGTTTAAACTTAATAACTGGAAGATGATAAAATCTTAACCTGTCTGCAGGAGAGATGCAAAATTGAAATTCTCACTAGAAAAAATTTATTTCTTCATTGTGCAATCAGATGGATTCACATGAGATTAAGTGTAGCTACTGCAGCCTGACTTTCAAGGATCAGAAAATCAAGCCATACAGCAGCACATTTATAATTGTACACAAGGATACACAAATAAGTCTTAAGCTGAGCTCTATATTCCTACATAATTATATTAGAAATAGCACATTATGCTCTCTTATTAAGTGACATATGTCACACTTTCCATAACAAGTGCATATTGACAGCCAACTACATTAGCCAGCAATATTTACACTTTAATTACAGCTTTTAAAATAATATGTACATAAGTTAACAGTTGGACTTGATATCTTTGGAGGTCTTTTCCAACCTTAACAATTCTGTGATTTTATGATATGTTATGATATGTTAATAGGGCCAAAATTCATAAAAGTAGATCCCCTGTGTAAATCTCCATTATGTAGACACCCAGTTGTAGATGGGCAAATATAATAGGCACTGTTTAATTTAATAATGTGGGAAACAAGATTTATTATGTCATTAATAAGTCAATTTACTTGAAAATTCTAATAGACACATCCAGTATTGTTTTTCAGTCTTGAATGGCTTTCGAATTTAGCTGAATTTCATTGTGATTGTTCCGTAGAAGAAGACAGACTGTGTTCTCTTTGTTACCTCTGGCCTCCAAAGTGTCATCAGCACAGAGAGGTTATGCTTAGCATAATTTCTGCTTTATTACCGTCCTTGACTGTAATCATATATTAGGCAAACCAAGGACCAGTTGTGGTACCAGAGAGCTTCTGATTTATGAAGATGTCAGCTCCCAAGAATCTGGCCCATCACTGTGGTGGCACCCCTAACAGCATTAGAGGGTCGTGCTTGTTTCTACCAGTGGGTTTGTAATGTTCCCAGCAGGCTATGATTCTTTTTTTGCAATATGGTGCTGTCAACACTGTTCTCATCAGTTATACATATCAGTGGATTATTAACAATATTTGTCAGACTTCTATATTAGTTTTGTCCCACAACAGCCTTGCCTCACTTCAGCAATAGAATTACATTTTACATTGTCTCAAGAAATGCTTTTAAATTAGAATTGATGTTTCAGTCGTATGATTTTTCACTGCTGATGTAATTTAGTTTTCTGTCTAAATTTTTATATGAGTATATGACTTATTTTTTGGAAGTGTGATCCTATTAAAGACAGCTGAAACATAGAGAGTTCCCACAGCAGAATTTGGGCTAATACCTCTCCCATGCATGGCGGACTAGAAGAGTGGTCAAGACTCATATAAATTTCAAAAGTAAATGGAAAAGAAATATAAAACAAGAAAAAACTTGAAGTCTCAGAGCAAGACTTCCCCTTAAAATGTATGCATTGAATCAAAACGTGTAATATGTACAAATGTAAACACCAAGTATCTTGTATAATCTCTAGAGGAGCTATCATATTTTGTATATTTTGCAGCTAAAGCTATTATAGGATTTGATTGCTTAAATTGTATATAAAATCACCAAACTTTTACCAGGAAAATACGTGGGAATGTTTTCCTCTTTGCTGCATATCCCATTATAGTGGGAGCAGCTGTGGCAGTACACAGCCCCTCTAAAAGCAATAAAACTGAGCATGCAAAGGGGCCAGCTCAGAACGCAGGAGCAGAAGCCAATGATTCATTTGAACGTCTGTCTCTGAACTGAAACACAAAATAGCAATTACCTCCAAGCTGCTTGCTGCCACAGCTAGGAAGACTCTCTCACATTTAAAGCACACTACCCACACAACAGAAAATAGGGTTTTTTCTTTTTTTCTATTCATTGTGCAGCTTGCAATACTGGGCTGATGGTGGAATTTAGCATGTTTCAGTCTCAGGCACCAAGTTCAAACCTTGCCCATGATGATGGTGACCAAAAGTTATTACTTGATTCCCACTTAAATTATTTTAGAGTCAGCTCCTTGTAGAAAAGAGAAACACATTGTAAGCTTATCTTACCCAGACAATCAGCAATAGCTCAGCCTTTTAGGACAACCTGGAGAAGAATAGGGCATTTCGCACTGCCATGGCCCAGAAGGTTCTTATCTCGAGAATGAAGAAAGAATTAGGTTTCAACAACATCTACCACAATGAGATCCTGTTACCAGGTCTGTGTGTCTATGGACTTCTGTAATATAAATAGTAATTAAATCCCACTGCCCCACTACCTGCTGAAAGATTTTCTAAAAGAAATGTGTCTTCCACGATTCTGGCAAAAAGTTATGTAAAAAATTTACTTTCTCATTTCCCAAGGGATAAAAACCCCACCCCACCCCCCATGCTCTTTAATCTGTGAGTGGCATATCTATTAAAATGTCAGGTTTAAAGTATATGGGCCAATAAGTGAAACCACAACATTATTTTTAAGTAAAAAAGGGTAAATACCCCTATACATGAAATTCAGAATTCTGTAATGCCTATAGATATGTAGGTGGCATAATGAAATGAAATAATGAAGGTATGTGCAGGATTGATTATTTTTCTATTTAAAAAGAAGCAACAGCGCAACCTGAAGAACAGAAGGAAGGAGATATTCTCATCTTAATTTACACATAATTTACTTGAAATACTTCCATGAGTGCTTACAGGCCTTGAATTCTCATATAACAAAAAACACTCTAAGTCTTTCCAGTATCCTTTAGAAGAAATAGCACAGCTGATATCAAATAATTGAAATAATGCAGCAGGCCACCTGGGAAATTCTTCCTCTGGGAATTGTAGAGAACCTTTCAAGTGATCTATATTTCAAAGAAAATTGGCTTAAAATCCGATGTTCTTTTACTGTTGACCACCACTGTTCTTTAGTGCTGCTGCAGGCATAGGATAGAGCTGGTTATGTAATTACAGGAGTACTGACATGGAAATCTGAGTGCCACTTTTTTTTTTCTTTCCTATAAATCCATTTATCCCTCTTCATCAGGGACTGTAGTGATAGGACAAGGGGGAATGGCTTCAAATAGAAAGTGGGCAGGTATAGATTAAATATTAGGAATAAATTCATTACTGTGAGGGTGATAAGGCACAGGCACAGGTTGCCCAGAGAAGTTGTGGATGCCCCATCTCTGGAAATGTTCCAAGATCAGGTTGGATGAAGCTCTGAGCAGCTTGGTCTAGTGGAAGGTGTCCCTTCTAACCCAAACTGTTCTAAGACTCTGTGATTCTATTTAATTTTCCTGACACGTGACCTGGAAGTTCGTCAGTGATTCCACATGTGCTCAGGAAAAAGAAGTTTGAATTATTAATTTACAAATGAACATAAATCCATATTGCCCAAATGAAATGTACATCTTCCGAATACAGAAGGAGCTTGAATTTTAGCCATCAACAATTTGCAGTGCCTACCCTTAAACTACTTAACATTAAAATACAAACGATTGTATTTCTAAAACTTTGTGGAGGCCAGAAAATATTAATGATCAGCATATTTGCAGAAAAGCTCACAGTTAAGTCATGTCTTAGCCAAGGAAGATGTAGAAAAACTGCTACAAGCTTTCCATAACACCAGCATGACAAAAAGAAGGGAGCTGGTGTCTGATACACACAGAGATGTCTCTTCCACCAGGAGTAAGATTACAGGTGCAAGAGTGCTGCAAGAAGTCCAGGGCATCGGAATCACTAAATCCTGGATTTCTGAGCAGTGACTTAATCCAAAAGCTGCCGAGTGAAATCACAGTGGTGGATCAAACAGCTGAGGAAAGTACTCCTTAAAAGAGTGTCAGGATGAGCAAGAAAATGAAATGAGTGCTGAGTGACAGCAAGTAAATGTGAAGAACTCCTGGAATCTTATAAGGATGTCTTGAAACATCTTAAAATACATGGAAAATTTTGGATTTGAATTCTTTAAGTCCCTGGAAAGCAAAGCTGTAATAATTAATAACCACATTTCATAATCTAGGCAAATAGCAGATGATAGATGATTCTTTCATATAGGAAGAGTGTCCCTTATTACATTTTCCAAAGTCTTGCTTACCATTAACATTTTAGATCTACATCATATTTGAGATGCTTTAATCAAACTGCTTAATATTCTAGACTGACAGGCTCATTAAACTGAACAGTAGGATTGCTGTCATATGCACTTCAGGCACTTACAGCAGTAAATTTTCTATTTTTAATTCCAAATGTTTAAAGAGAAAATTTTATCATTAGAACTGTAACTGTACTTCTTTTCTTTGAGAGGCATTACTGTATGTTTGGCATCTCAGCTTTGTTTTGGGGGTCTCTTACATTCTGAGCTACTTAAACAAAGGAGTGGTGACAGCAACAGCTTTGGTATAGTAGTTACCCATTTTTTTTAATCCATTCATGATCTCTAGTAATTTCTGCCTGGCGATACTAAAGAATCATCTACTGTAGCTATAGGTACTCGGATTGATACCATTCTGTACTAACTCCCATTTGGTGTATATAATTTTAATGCATTAGAAAAGACCTACCAAATTTTATTCACTGTTAAGAGCAAAACAATTTTGTTTAACGTGTTTCTAAAACATGTTTCAGAAAAAATTTTTCTCCAAGGCCAAGTTTATCAAAATCAGTTAGAGGTGCTTCACAGTGCTGGAATCATCTGTGTGGAAGCCTCATTAGCGTTGCAAGTCAGCGTGAGTTAAGTTCCTAGCTGTTAGTTTCTTTTGAAGGTTCTTAACGCATACCTATCTAAACATCTTTATTCTGGCAGTGTATAAAAACTTCCCTCATCAAGATCATCCTTGATCTGGAGATCTAGAAAATAAATCAAGGAGTGTTTAAAGGGAGTTTGGAGTGCTAAGTACTCTTCTTTCAGATCAAATAAAAAGTGCAAGTACAGCTCTTTGAGTAGTAAGATACCTGGTATTAAACAGGAATTAACACAAGATTCCTCAGCCAGGCTGGGTCAGAAGCTGTGTTTTGTGATTCCTGGTGAAGAAAGCGAAGACAAAGGCTAGGAGACAGGGAATAAAAATGTAATGGATAAAACCTGACATAAATAGGAGCAAGAGGGCAGTTCCAGGAGAAAAGCAGGAACACAAAAGTAGCTCAGCAGACATCTGAGAAAAGAAACTACTCCTAATGCTACTTTTGTTACTTCCACAGAAAAGGAATCTCATATTGTCTTTGAAGAAGTCAGGAAGGACTGAACCTGCTTCAGTGTCACCCCCGAGAGAAAAAAGCCACAAAATGCACATAGACAAATTCAACTATTTGCCACACATTTTCCTTTCATATTTTCAATAAGGCAAGAAAAGAATAAGGATTTTAGCAAATATTTTATCAGAATATCAGATCTCTACACTAAATTCTACTTCTAAGTTACAACAGCAGCTGATAAAACCATTCTGTTTTTTCTGCTTTCTTCTCAGGAAGTATCATTATAAAGTCTGTTCAAAGAGTCTATTTGTAGATGAGTACCTTCACAATTTTTTCCCTTATTATATATAAGCCAAAATTTTAATATGAATCGTAGCTAAATCTCACTGGCACATTAAATCTCAGTGCCATGACAACATCTTCTTGTTCCTAAAACTGAGCTTTTTTTCTTTCTGTCTCTTTCTCCCTTTCTTTGTGGAGATTCAGTGAGAGGTAGAGTTCAGCTGAATGACTCTATTGCTTTGGAGGTTTGGCCATATGGTTTCCTGAGACTACTAAGGAACTTCAAGATAAAACATCCTACTATTTTTCTATTCTTGCCAAAACTCGTTTCCTTGAATCACATCTAAAAAGGGTAGTGGTGCAATTTTTCTTCATGCAAGCATGCACAATTTTGTGTTTGTACTCCTGTGGGTGATTTGGAGATGTTGCTGTCATTTCTCCTATTATGATCAGGTTTCTGAACTGAGATTCATAGCCACACCTGATTCATTTGGGTTCACTGAACTTTTTTTTGCAATAAAAGTAGTCTAAAATTCCTGTAATTGTTGCTTTGGATTTGTTTTTATAAGACACATAGGCTGTAAAATAAAAAAAGTTTCTAGTAAAAAATTCCATTGACAAACTCAATAATAATTGTTTTTTCTACTTATTTTGACTATTTTTCCTCAGTATAACGTTGCACACTGAAGGCATTCCCTCTGAAAGCTAAAAAGTGAGGTCACTGAAACAATTGTGATAAGATATTGTTTCTATCTGAAATTAGATGCCTCTGTCTTATCTCCATGTTTGATTAATTCCACTGTGCTAGAGTCATCTCTGGTGTTCATATAAACTGCTTTCAGCTTCCATTTAACTCCTTCCTTTTTCGTTTACAGAAAATATACATATTTTAAAAGAATAATCAAAGAAAGCAAGATTCCAATGGGGGCATCTACGCACTGAAAGACAAATTTCCAATTTTACACTTAAAAAGGAACAGCTACCTGATAGATCGGTTTTATTTTTCCTTCCTTTTCTTTCCACCTGCTCAAGGTGAAAACTGCTGACTAAGAAAATGTGTGTGTCATTTGATAATCATAGAATCATAGAATGGCTGGGGCTGAAAGGGACTTTAAATATCATCTCATTCCAACCCCCTGCCATGGGCAGGGACGCCTCCAACTATCCCAGGTTGCTCAGAGCCCCATCCAGGCTGGCCTTGAACATTTCCAGGGATGGGGCATTCTCAGCTTCTCTGGGCAACCTGTGCCAGGGCCTCACCACCCTCACAGGGAAGAATTTCTGCTTAATATCTGATCTAAACTTCCACTGTTCATATTGAAGCCATTCCCCCTTGTCCTATCACTCCAGGCTCTTTCCAGGAGTCTCTCTCCAGCCTTCTTGTAGGCTCCCTTCAGGTACCTGCCATGAGATCTCCCTGAAGCCTTCTCTTCTCCAGGCTGAACAATCCCAATTCCCTCAGCCTGTCCTCCCAGCAGAGCTGCTCCATCCCTCTGATCCCCTCGGTGCCTCCTCTGGCCTGGCTGCAGCAGGTCCCTGTCCTTGCTGTGCTGGGAGCCCAGAGCTGCTGCAGCACTGCAGGTGGGGTCTCAGCAGAGCGGGGCAGAGGGGCACAATCCCCTCCCTGCCCTGCTGCCCACGGGGCTTTGGCTGCAGCCCAGCACTCGGGGGGCTCTGGGCTCCCAGCGCACACGGCCGGGCCATGTCCAGCCTCTCCCCCACAGCAGCCCCAAGTCCTTCTCCCAGGGCTGCTCTGGATCTGTTCATCCCCAGCCTGGATTGGTACCAGGGCTGCTTTAGCCCAGGTGCAGCACCTTGCACTTGGCCCTGTTAAGCCCTAAAAGAAGTCAAGCATTTACTTTTAACAGATATGGCACCATATCTCTCGCACCACGAGATATGATTCATCTTGTTTTCAACAGGAAGCACCTACCTTGAGATAACTAAGCACAGTAACTCTTGGCTGGGGTGGTCTGCATAAAGCAAAGCACTCATTCCGCATTAACAAAATGCTATAAAACATAAAACTTCTACCTGACTGCAGATAGCAGACCTAAAATGCATCTCAAAACCGCTCTTACTCCCATTTCGTATTAAAAGGAAGACACATCATTGTTAAGCCATGTGTTACATCTCCCAGAAAGCAGTAGGGAAGTCCAAGCATTGACCGTAATATAAATTAAAACATAGTCATCACGGAATCACAGAATTATAGAATATCCTGAGTTGGAAAGGACCACAAGGATCATCGAAGTCCAGCTCCTGGCCTTGCACACTACAGCCCCAAGAGTCACACCGTGTGCCCTAAAGCATTACCCAATCACTTCCTGAGCTCTGGCAGGCTTGGCGCTGTGACTGCTTCCCTGTGAGCCTGTTCAGTGCCCAGCCACCCTCTGGGGGAAGAACTTTTTCTAAAATCCAAATGAAACCTCCCCTGGTTCAGCTTCAGGCCATTCCCTCAGGTCCTGTCATTGTGCACCGGAGAGAAGGCTGCGCTGATGAGGAAGTTCTAGACTGCAATGAGGTCACCCCTAAGGCAATGAAAAAGGTTTGAACACAAATAATTTTCCTTTTCCCACCATTACTCTAATTGAATTTGAATGATTCCGAATCATACTTTTAAAGAAAAAGTCTACTTAAGAATTTCTAGCCTAGTCTAAACATGTGAGACAAGTCTGCTTAGCAAGAAGGAAAAGTTGTGGGGAAAATTGTGACTTGAGATTCAAAGTTTTGAATACTACCCTCTAACTTCAGTGCGCTTTGTTCTCTATAATACGTAAACATGAAAAATCCAGCTAAAAATAGACCTTACATTTCATAAATATATTATTATCTGACTATGGGATGGACCTGAAAAACAAAATTTGCCTAGTCAGGCTTTGATTCATGGATAGAAGGAAAACTTTAATATTTAATGATCCTACAGCAACCTTTGAGAGGTTCCAAGGAGACCGTGAATGAAAATGGAGTGTACTGTAAATATATGACTCACAGACAATGAAGAGATGTTATCTCTAATATATTGTAATTTTTAGTGTATGCAGCTTATAAATTTGAGGCAAACATACAACGGTCCCTACATTAGAAATTAGTTACACACTGTTACTGGTGTTGTTATCCCCTCTACATACATATACGTATTTAAATACTTCGCCTAAACAGAATTAACCATGGCTAAACTAAAAGGCACGTGGCTGTGGTAAAATAATAGTCACACCTTGCAAATTGATTTTGGATTTCTGGGTTCATTTCTTTTAAAAGTTATTTTCTCAGTGTCTTCATGGTCAGCTGAACTGGAAGGGGAAAAAAGGGCACACTTTGGCTATTTTCTGCCACATACTTAATTTTTCTTGTATAATCTTATGACTAATTTGTAAAAGAAGCTAGCCCAGTAAAATGAAGTGAAATTAAAATACTAACCCTATTGAAAGCAAAAGTAATGTTTTACCTGCATATGCCAACTATCCCAAAGCTCCTCTCTCTGTCTTTAGCTGCCTCAGGCTGTCAACTAGTTCATACAAAAAAATGAGCAGTGAAAATTATATTTTTAAGAAAGCTATGGTGATATTAACTGATTTCATTAGAGGTGCACCTAATACTTCTTTTTTTCCTTTTTTGCTTCTTCTTTACTCTATGCTTTCTGAGAATGCTGCAAAAAAGGTGTTCTATGTGACCTAAAAAATAAGTTATAAGGTATACAAATATATAAGGACCCACAAATGTTGTTCCAAAGCATTACTGCTGTCACATAATGTAGTAAATTCTTGTCATTATCCCAGATATTGGTCTTAAATTATTTTATTCTACATCTGTGGGGTAATTAGTTTCTGTTCCAGGATAGTTCTCAGAGCCTATGGATACTTCACCATTCCCTAAATGGAGTTAGGAGACTGTAAAGTTGAATTTTTCATAGCAAGTAGTTACTCTCACCCTTAAAGGGTATTTTCTTTTCTGTATGAAGATTGCTGCTCTAAAGATCAACATCAAAACTTTCTTTTTTCTCTTTTTTTTTTTTTTTTGATAGCCACACATCATTTCTTAAGGGCAAAACATTTCCCTAGTATGGAGAAATCACTCTGTGTCTACCAGGAATCAGTATGGTGCACTCTCTGCTTGGAGTGATAAATTAAATTAATGTAGACAACAACGAACTCATGTCTTCGTTGAAAGTGAATGCTAATGGCATTTGTCCTGCACTTCATGATAAATTCATTTAAAAGACCAAAATGCTGGGGGGAAAAATCCTGCATTTTAGGAAATGGGCATAAACTCTCCTTTACTTGCTCAGTTACAAACGGCTGAGAGTAGCAGCAACACATATTTAAATTGTTTTTAAATCCTTGAGTATATCTGTTATATGTCTAAAAATGTTCTTCATAAGTGTCCTGGCTTACATTTTCAAATGGAAGAACAGTTAACAGTTCATGCTGCATGAATAACTGGTTTTACAAAAATAAAATAGATTGGAGAATATATCTATTAAAGCACAATGCAGTGGTCTCATTCAACTCAGGGCTATTCAACCGAGAGTCTAAACCACAACAAGCTCTTAAGTTTGAGCTTAAGTCACATCACCGTATCCACTTTGAGCCTACCATCCACAGGACACTGAGCTGATTAACATCTTGTTGTTACAGAGAAAAAGTCTAGCAACATTTCCTTCCCCTTCCTCATCATTTCTCCCTTTCCTTCTTCTAGCTATGCAGCCTTTCTTCCCCTTGTTCATTGAACAAATCTAAATCACTAAAATCAGAGGGGAAAAAAAAAAAAGCAAGAAACTTTTGTTTCTTTATGGTTGGGTAATTTTCTGTTATTAAGCAGGCTTGCAGACAGCCAAGAAAATTAGCAGCAAAGGGAAAAGGAAGATAGATTGTGATACCTAGCCAAAGTTCCCTTTAAAGCTGTCACTCACACACACCTCAAATCAGCCTCAGCTTCACCCCATCCTTATCCTGCTCTGTCCTTCTCACTCCCATCAGTGTTTCTGTCTGTGCACCATAAACATCTGATAAAGCAATTTTTTTCCCTCATGGGGCTTTTTGGTTTGTTGAGTTGGGTTTTTTTTTTGGTTATTTGGTTTTCTTTTCCTTTGCTTTAACACGGATTAGCTTTTTCTTTAACTGTATATTTTGGGGAAGATTTTTTTTTTTTTTTCCCAGAAAACAGGTTTTCCCTCTACCTTCCATGTTATTCAATAAGTGCAATGAAGATGCATAATCTCCACATTTTCTCACAGTCAGAAATTTAAAGGTTTTTATGAATTTCCTTTTTTTGCCTTTTCAGAACGGTCCCACGTTTAGAAGTATGTACCAAGTTTTATATGTCGTGGTTTAATTTTATAACTGGCACTTCTCCAAATTTTTAAAGTTTGAGAAAGATACAGTAACCAAAATAAACAAACAAACAAGCCACCACAAAATAAACAAACAAAAAAACAAACCAAAAAACTCCAAAACAAAAAAACCCTCAAAACTCAAGTATTTCTAGGATCATCCATTCTGCTGGGTTCAGTATAAAAGGCAATGATAGGATGGGAAAAAATAATTTTAAAAAAGGACAGGTGTCTATGTTCACATGATAATCTTAGATTTTATATTACAAATATGAATTCTTAAAAAAGCATATGTGCATGGAAGAAAATCAAACAGCCTGTAGGTATTTTCAAGAATAGATGAGTTCTGGCATTTTGAAGAAAGAATTAATTTCACCTAGCTCCATTATCTGTTTAGTGGATAACAGTGGATTTCTGGGGGAGGAAAAGAAATATTGAAAAAATACTTCACTAGTAGTGAAACACAGTTTAGCAGGAATGTGGGTTTAGATCCATAATGATAGTGAGCTCCAAAGTCAGATCCTTGAGATCCTGGGAGAACAGGGAACAGCTTTGCCCATGTTCTTTGTAGCTTATCAGAATCACCTGAAATTCTTCTGCTGAGGATCTAAGAAAACTACTCCACAGCTAATAAATACCTCTTGCCTTGCCGTGCCAGCTCCTCTCCTTTTCAGATTCCATTGTGCCTCATTTTTCCTAGACTCTTGTTGAGTTTGTTACGTTATGTGTCTGAAAGTACTTTTGCATTAAAATTCTCAAAAGAACTAATTTCTGAAAGGTATTTACTTGAGAAGCTACTTTATAATGCCAGTGGTATAATTAGCAAAATTTGCAAATGCTAGCCTTTGTTTTAAAGGCAGAAACTGTAAGAAACAACACTCCAACTAAAATTTGCTTATAAAGTGTGGCCAGGTACGTTTTCTCATCCCTCTTTCTTTTGAAGAAACTGACCCTCTCCCACAAGGCATTTTTCCAATTTTTGATGGATAGAACATATTTCCTTGGAAGTCTTGCAAGCTGAATGAATAGGCAGTCCTTTTCACTGCACAAATCACACATACACACAAAAAAGAAACTGAGGAAATCTGAGCTCATACTCCTGTACAAAGGCTGAGTTTATAGGGCCTGTTTTGGTGGAGGCAACAGGTAATTCTTTGTTGGCTGTGTGTGTAACTATTGCTGGAGATAAGGGGTTTGTTGACCACTTGAAAAATTATGTGGGACACAAACAGCAAATAGTAGTGGTCTGTGTGCTGGAATGTGTTTGGATTACTTTACTGGCATATTTTCAGAAGTGCCACAAACCTCCCATTCCAGGTTTACCCGCTGTAATGGGAGTACAGAGAGTGTGGCAATTCCTGGCTGCAGAACACTGAGCACTGGCAATTCCTGGCTGCAGAACAGTCTCTTGCCTCCATGGAGGATTTCAGAGGGTCAGTCTCGCATCTTTAAAGAATTCCCAGAACTGGCATGGCATATGACTAACTATCCACCTACAAAGGAAAAAGAGAACTTTAAAGAAGTTAAGTCCTAGATGTGTGCTGAGAGAAGAGAAACTACAATTAGATTCTAATTTTAGCTAGACGATCTTATCAACTTTTTCTATTGTTATTATTTCAGCTATGCATTTATAGATATATTTCAGTAGAAGCTGACTTTTTACTATTGTTTCTATGAATGACAATGCTATGTATTATAAAGCTGCTAAGTGCAGTATGACAAGACAAAACATAATGTCAGTGCATAATAAGCTATTTACATCCTTATTTAGAAAGCAGTAGTAGGTACAAACCACTTGATACACTTGGTTGTAACATGTATGGTATCAAGATGGGGTTAAAATCATCCAAAACATAGAAAGGATATCTTTTCATTTTTCTCACAGTATTAAAAAAGAAAAGTCAAAGCAAAGACATAAGATTGCTTTAATTAGGATGATTTCTGCTATCAAAAATAGTTTTTGTTTTATCTCCAAACTCCAGCTTTTTGAAATAAAAGAGCTGTAGTTTTTGGGTAATAACACTACATATGGTTAATTACATATGCAAGGCTGGAAGCTGAGAGCTGAGATGTGGAAGCAAAGTGGGAGGAACGAATGAGATGTCAGCTCCATGCTCGGTGGCTCTTCAGGCAGCCTGTTTGCATGAACAGAACAGCACCAGGATATACTGAGTTATTATTTGTTACATGATACCAAGGCAAGGATTCATGCAATTGTTTACTATTACAATCTGTCCTGTGTAGTAGACTTCCTGAAGAGGAGCTATTGCTAATATTGTTATTGCTATTGCTGTATTTAAAGGATAGGGTGAATAGCCTGGATTTAATTTGCTGGGCACTATTTCTTGCCTGGTGTCTATATCTGCCTATTGTTGACCTGTACCAACAGCTCTGCCAAGACGTACTCTGCACCTGTGGTTTTTAACACCCTCTCTCTTACTGAGCTTGTTGGGTTCAATGCCAATTATTAGATTTCAATGAGATTTTTTTCACTATTAAGATGCTGTCAGATATGCTAATACTTTTGATCATTTCAGCTCTTTGTCAAAGCCATACTATCAGTGCTACTGTACTGTAACCAAACTAAACAATTACCTTTTTTCTTACATTAAAAATGTCCAAATATTAGGCCGTTTTCCTTTTAATTGTCTTGTTATATAATTTTTCATTATGTACCACCTAATAAAATAATACTTCACAGTGCCTTAGATGGTCCATGTGATCAACTCTTCTGTTTTAAAAAGCCCAGTTAAACTGGCAAATCACAGCATTGCAGAAGAAGGAAATTACAGAGGAGCTGGGATTTTTTTTCTTCTATATGTGGCCTGAAAATCACACATTAGTTGCATGATCACTCATAAAGATCATGGACGCTTGTAAAGATACAGAGGCAAAGACGACAGCACTGTTTTATCTCATGTCAGACAGTAGAGTTCTGTATCAGGCTTTAGCATCTGCATTCCTAACTAGTAAGGATGCAGTGGAGACTTGCCAAATAGTTTGTTCAGGGAATAATGTAGAAAACTTGAATATAAAGATTTTGATAAAAAAGTAAATATTAGTATTCATTTATAAATCTTTTCACATAGGAGCTGAGGAAAAGTTGTGGTATGCTTCTATTCCATTTGTTAAAAAGTCAGTCCCAAACACTCAGCTATTACTAAAAAGTGTGTCTTGTTACCCACTATTTAGAACTGAGATTGACTGTTATTCTGTGGGACATCTCATCAGATCAGAAAAAAAAAAAAATCCTAGAAATTGGTTTTAGAGATTATTGAAGGATGCATAATATCTGGTTCATTACAGGAAATCAGAATAAACAATGTTATTTGGGCTTCAGTCCTTGAGTTTATGGAAGTGTCCCATTAGCTGAAAGGAAGTTTGAACTGTGTTATTCCACTACACACAGGAAGATTGAATTAGATGCATCAGCTGCTTAGAATATATCTTGATTGCAAATATGTACAATCTCACATTTGCATCCTGCTGTATCTCATGAAAAGTCCGAGTGAAAGGAGCAGGTCTGCTGTGGAACAAATCTCAGCCATTGTGATTTTGCCTCTTTCATTGGTTTCATATGCTCTCAGCTATCCCCAGCCTGTAGCAGAGCTCTCCAAATGGAGATGCATAAGGGTAAGATGGAAGTTGGATGTTTACACACACAGCTTACCCTTTACTCCAGACTGGAAAATGTACTTTCTTTTCTTGTAGCCTTTTTGGAGACAGTGTTGTTGCTTGTGTATCTTACGTGGACTTCTTACAAGTAGGAAAAAAAGCATGTTCATTCATATAAAGTTACTTACTGAACAGTAACAAAAATTGTAGTACCTCAAATCATATGCAGTCAATGAGACAGAATCTCTCCTGTCACAAATGCAGGGTTCTACAAATGCAGGTATTTGTACTTAATTGTCCACTACCTTACATATAAAATACAAGCAATTGTATTGTACATCAGTTACCTGTCTTTGGTTTTATTCCTCTCACTCTTTGTTTTCTGCCTTCTCATTATAAATTTATTTGGTTTATTGTTGTCATTATTATTTCAATCATTTAACTGTTCTTATCTCAACCCACTGGTTTAATTTTGTTTCTGATTCTCCTTCCCATCCCACTGAGGGTGGAGGTCAGGGGGTGAGCGAAGGTCTGCAAAGTACTTAGTTTCTGGATGAGGTTATACCATGACATGTCTGCAAATAAAATGATTTTTTATTCCTTTTTAACTTGATCAAGTCAAATCACATTTAAACTGGACAGCCAAAATAAATGTTTTCAGCTGAGAAATAACACGTATTTTTATATGTAGGGGTCTCCTGTCAGCTATGTTTGATGCTATTCTAAAAATTGTTGAAGACACTACCAACCAAAGAGTGTTGGAAAAGGGAGTCATCAAGACAAGTGCGCAGGAAGAGGAGAAAGAAGGAGATTTTTCCATAGTCAACAATTTCCATACCACATTTCTGGTGGAAAGGGAAAGTAAAAGCTCACATTATGGAATTTCTTTGTTTCTTGTGTTAATTGTTGAGCTGTTTTCATATATTTCACTGCATTTATTAAAAAAAAACGCCAGAAATATCACAGTAATTAGTTCAGTCCATTAAGTCACTCCATGTCAGTATGTACATACGACAGACTTTTAAAAGGCGTGTGTCAAAGCCTAATTCCCTTACTCAAACTAAATACCACTTTTCAGCATGAGTAAAATTTGAGGAATCTGGCCGTAACAGATATACCAGACCCTATTTAATACCAGATAAAATGGTGCTAATGTCTTAACTCTATTTCGTACTGAAAAGATCTATAATCATCACATTTGTTTATCAGCATCCTGGGAATGCCTTTTCACTGGTTCCATTTGTGATACACTATGCTAAGAAACAGTATATTTCATCCACACCTCTAGAGTCATGTTTGTGATCAGAAATTGCTTTTAGATTCTGGAAACCAAAATGTGTTCTTGAAGGCTTTCGTTGAGTCGCTGGATTGTTTCTGTGAGTTCAGTAGGTAATGAATCATGTGAACTTGTCTGACACAATTTGCAGTTCTTTTATTTAAGATCAGAATTCCACTGTGGTTTGAAACACATTCATTGTAATGATCACAAAACTATTTTTAATATTTATGGAATGGTACTGCAGATCCCACTATAAATTCAGAGCATATGTTTACCAGTGACAAGAAACAGAGGAATGTGCTAAATTTTATGAACTGTTAATGACTCAATTAATAATGACTCTGGCTTTGCAGCCAGAACCCTGTTACTACTGACATTGTCCAACATTCCAATCTGGATTTCTTATGGAGAAAGAAGTTCTATTCCAAATTTTCATTCTAATTGTTTCCTTATTTTTCTTCATACTAGGGTTTTGTGTCTTCAGAAGAAATACATAACTGAATGAGAACCCCAAGGTATATTTATCACTGTTGTAGAGATAGAAAGTTATGAGAATATAAGTTCATTCAGCATGACTTATTTAGTATCACAATCACATCACGTAATCCTCTTCATAAACAAGCTCCATTTTAGATGTAGTTGGACTGCAAGACAGTCCCCAAATTTTCAGAGCTCTAATGTTTAGTCCTGTTTTATTCCGAGCCATATAAAAATATGCATGAGCTCTGCCAGTCTTCAAAGACCTTAAACAGCTCTTTACTCTTTTGAGTTTTATCCCTGATACTTAGTTCCTTGGTACTTCTCACTGCAGTTTGCTGTTTATCCAGTTCCTCTATCCACAAGTTTTTTTGTCTGCTAACTCAGAATTTCTCTAACGAAGCATTTTTAATCTGAAATTCATTAATTCCATTACAACCAAATTCCCATCTCCTCAGTTAAAGCCAGGATTCTTTTAACTACCAGTAGGATAAGCACAGCTAGAGGCCCATGAAGGCCTGGAAATAAAGATATGTACAGATAGACCAGATGGGATGACAGAACTGTGACAGGAAATATGAGATGACAAATCCAAAGTACTGCTGTAGTGTTGTGTTTATTAATGCTTTTCTATAACTTCTGTAAACAGAATAATGACTTTAGTTCTGTTTCTAAAATTCAACCAGTTATGAACAATACTATCAGAACTATACTAGCAGTAGTTCTGCCTATTCCTCTTGCAGTAGGAGTCAAGTGGAAAAGCTAATTACAGCTCTTCAATTTTACATGGATTTCTTTGAGTTCTGTTTCTTTCAGACCTCACTTTCCTGCAGCCCATCCACTCTATTATTTAAATGCATCTAAAGCATTATTCTAGCACTGCTGCATGCTTGTCAGAGAATTTAACACTGTCCCATTGCAACATTTGTCATTAAGTTAAGATGCTTGACCAAGGAGCTATTTTTTTCATTGCCATTTAAATCCACCAGTCACAAAGGTATTTCCAGTATGTTCCTAATTAATTGCATCATATACTTTTATGTTTGCTGCACACTAAAGGCATGTTAGCCAGCATATTCCTTATGATCCAGTTGTGTGACTTACAGTGAAGTGTCACTGAATACAAAGACATATTTTATAGTGTAGCTGGATTAAATCTGAAATGTGTGGAATGTGCATGGTGCAAACACACAGGAAAATATGGCCTTCTTCTCAATCCAAAAAGAATATTCTACTCTAAGAGAGAAAGTGCAACTGGAAAAAGGGAAGATAAGAATAAAAGAAGAAAACCATCCAGAAACCCATATGTTTTCTAGAAAAGGTAAGTTCTTTAGCTTATAGTAGAAAATATGAAGACTCACCAGTCTGCACAAACCTATTTACCTCACCTTTGCTATGGGCAAGAAGATATTACTAATATTTTTTCCTACCACTTCACAGTACAATTCCCAGCTTATAAGCATACAAATTTTCAAACCTGTCTTAATGTGTTGGGAAATTATTTTGACCTGTCACACTAGGAGAGCACAGAGGCCCACATTAAGTAAAATAAATATCATTTCAGTATGAAACAGGAAGTTAAAACATTTTATTGGCTGTGGATCGGAGAGAGATAAAAGAGAATTATACTAACCAAAAAACTGTGAAGACATCATGACTGACAGAAACATGTCAAATGAGGTGATGAAACAGTGCATGACCTTCTGGGGCAGAAGTTAACTGTTGAAACAATCTGCAGCTGATAAAACAAGCAGCACCTCACGGAATGATCACACCAGTAGTTCAAATTATTCCACTGGCATTTACTTTTGTATGAACTGAACAATTAAATGGCAACAGCTTGGGATGCTACGATTCAATGAGAAATGATTTACATCACTTTCACGATCATATGCCAAGGCCATCTGCATATCCAGGCTGGCAGCAAAACTGCCTGAGTTAAAGTTATGACTCAAGTCACTAAATCTACTGGACCAGTGGTTGTCTTTTAATTGCTAAAGGGAGGAAAGTTCTCTCTTTACCTCTGAGAGCTTTGGTTAAATGCATAGACTATTTATGTCCAAAGTACAGACTAAAACAAGAGAGGTAGCCAATATCACTCATAATATTTTATTTATTCACTGTTTTGTCCAGCTTTTCCTTCTTATTCTGGTGAGGGAAGGGCATCTGTACACACACCTTATGTGTTCATTAATCAGCATCTCCCTAGAAGCACGAGCCAACATGAGCAACCTGATCTAGTGAAAGACTCCCTTGCCCATGGCAGAGGGGTGGCCCCAGGTGATCTTTGAAGGTGCCTTCTAACCCAAACCTTTCCATGATATTTGAAAAACTGAGTCCTTAATACATGTGCTGAGCAGACCAGGGCTCCTCCAGGGCAAAGACATACTTTCCAAGACAAGAAAAACTGTAGATGGACAGAATATGCTATTCAGGTTTTTGTTATGCTTATGAGACTGGCTTGCAATTTAAAACAGTTAAATAGGTAAATCAGCATTCACTACATGTTGCAGTTGTACTCCTTTGTGAAAACATCACTAGGAGCCTGATGGCAGCAGCTGTTGATGTACCATTGCCACAGTTTCAGTATCTCTCACTCTAGAGGCAAAATCTTATTTTTAGACTGCAACAAGTGACTATGCACAAGTCTTTTAAGAGTTAAACTACTACAATCCTCTTAACGTGGTATTGGATATTGAAATCTACATTTGCACTTCAGAGCAGCAAATTGTTCATTGTAAGTCTAACATTTCCCAAATAAAAATGACATCTATTTGGTTGTCATGATTATTTGGGTTTCTTTTCTTAAGAAGGTGCTGAACTAACTTTCTTAGAAATCTATTAATTGTGATATCTTATTGTGAATCTTATTTTATATAAGTGCTCACTGCCTAATAAAAAACTGGCCATCTAACATTACTCTTCTACTAAAAGCACAGGAGAAGCCAGAAAGATGATAGGCTTCATGATTCCTCACTTAGATTTTATTTATTTGCAGTCAGAATTGGCAGGAAAAAAAATAAAAGGTAGCGCTCTGCTGGAGAGCAGACAGTGTGTAATAAATACGGCAAAGCTCTGCTTTGAGGACAGTGGTGAATACATTTCTCCTGAGGGTTAAAATTAGCATCCATGGTGGCAAACACCAAGATGTAATCCTGTCCCCACTGACATCAAAGGAAGCTTTTCTCTTAATTTCAGTGGAGTCAGAATTTCTTCTGATGAGTCCTGCAGCAGTGGAAGGAGAGTATTTCCTACTGAGCGAGTAAGACAATAATTTCAGCAGCAAAATGGATTTGCACTCATTGTATTTATCTCCTCCTAATGCTTTTAGTTCATTGAAAAGGCTTAAGCCAGGACTTTACCCTGCTAAACTTAGGAAAAAAAATTGGTAATGGAAAAGTGATTTATTTTCAGATTTCAATTGCAATGATAGCTTTGGTAAAAATTCTACAAATACCATTCTGTATGCATCCTGTCCATCTCTTCTTAACATACAAATGAAAAGATTATGTAAGAGCTTCTGTTTAATCTCCTCCACTGTCTGTTAAACATTCCAGAAAAAGAAGCCATTTTTCTTGAAACAAGGAGGTTATTGACCCAGATGGCATAAACCTCACATCTACAATGTCAACAGAAAAAATTACTGCTGAAGACTTGAAAGTACTATTTGCCCATGTAAATTCAAAGGCATGGCCCCTTTTTATCTGTATGTTTTTCATGTTCACTGTTATGTGAAAGTCCGATTAAAAGCTTTTCAAAATAACCTGAGTGTGTAATTAGGGGGCACACAACTCCCATCCTGAGGTTAATATCCTCACAAACATGCAAAGTACAAATCTAGTGGAGAACCAATGTGTCTCATAATTCAGCTGCAGTGTCTCTCCCCTGCACTTAAAGGCTTACAGTGTTTTACAGAATGATACACTCATTGTTGGTTTATCAACTTAGAGAATGAGTAGTTGTTGAGATATTCATGTTATACATACTAATAGGCTAGTATTAATATTAATAAGTTGCCATGTTCATTTTCATCTGGATTTTAAGATGAGTATTTCACCCGAAAGTCAAGGGACTTTTTTTTTTCTCCCTTAAGAGTAAAGACAGCCCTGTGCCATGATGTAAAAATATGTTTGTATACAGTATACTTCAGGAAGTCATAAAACAAAAATAATTCTAAAGAAATTAACAGATGTTAGTTTGATATGGTGGATTTGGATTCTGTGGAAGCAGTTTGAAGAAAAAGACTGCACCTGAAAAGCTCCCAGAGTGAAACACAACACCAAATATTGGTAGGATCTGAATAACCTATGCATATTCACAATAAAGGCAGTATTAGAGGAGGCAATTCTTTATTGCATTTTTACTGAAAAAATAAAGACGAAAAGTTCCATCAAAAATGTCTGCAGTCATGAAATGGCAACGTTAAATAGATCTAAGTTCTGGGTGAAAGGAATAGCTAAATAGCTTTGATAGCTGCATTTATATCCACAAGATGTAGGGACTTAAAAATCTCCTCAAGATGTAGTCATGAATACTCATTTTACAAATACAGCCAAAGGTTAGTGTGAAAAATAAAATTCACCCAATGACCTGTACTGAACCATGAAAGATGGGACTGTGGCTTCAGATCATTTGGCATCAGATCATTTAACATCATTTAGCTGCCTCTGCACTTTTCTGTACTTCCTTTTCTATCAGCCCGACAACAATATTTGTGTGTTTATAGAAGGTTTCTTCAATCTAATTTATTTTCACTATCTCTCACAATTAATTCTCTGCTTACGACATCAAAGTTTTTAAAAAAACAATTAACTTCTGTACACACTAAAACCAAAGTAGAACAGATCCTACTGAAGAAGATGTAACAAGAAGCAAAGGTAAACCTGTTAGGTTATATTTTAAAAGTTATATTTAAATTTAAAGAAACAGAAAGGTAAATGGGAAGGAGAAATGCTGAGCTTGCTTCATAGAAGCAAGAAGGAAGATTGTCTTGGTACAAGTATTTTCTGTACCACTATTTCTCCCCAATAACATTCCAAGTTAAGTAGTTTATGTTAGAGTTTCTCTTTTTTCCCTCCTTTTTTAGGGATGGGGGTAGTGTTTCTTTACATCCTTGTCATTTATTTTAACTTTTATAAGTGATTGGCATGCGTTTATGAGAAAGAAAAAGAAATGACAGTAGGTGATACACATCTTGAACTAAGAGGCGGTGAGTTCAGTTAGCAATAATAAATAATATGCTATTTCGGTAAGAAGATATAGCACAGCAGACAAATAATTCTGCCAGAGAGATCAAAACCCTTCCATCATGTTTATTCTCCTTTGTCTTTCCCAAACAGAGGTATCGGGTTTTACATTATGCTGATAGAGTAGGAGAGACTCTGTTAGAAGTGGGTTTTCTGGGAGTGCATCCAAGGCTTGAAATTGAGCCAGTGGATCAGAAAGTGCTCCCTGGGCAGTGCAGGAGGTGAGCTGCTGGAGCTGATTGTGCAGCCCCTGCCTTATCAGCCACAGGTTGGAGTGCAGCGAGAGCGCAGTGGGAGAGGCAGTGCGTTAGTAAAAGCTCTGTCTCAAAAAAATGGGAACAATCAAGGAAAGGTACACTTGACAGTGGGATTCAAGATGAGCTTTGGGTCTCTTCTGCAAGAGAGGGCTGTAAAAGCTGCTCCCTTCTGCCCTAACGTGTACAAAAATATTCTTCCCAGCTGCTTAAAGCCATGATAAGATATTGATAAGGAAGTGTCAATGCAGGCGCATGAATGAAGACTTTGTTGTGCCACTGATAAGGAAGCAAATGACAAGGAGAGAGTGAGGATCTGCCTGAAGGCAAGAAGGTCATATCACAAATAATGAAATAGTTCAACCAAGAGGAAAAGGCAGACAAAACCCAGCTCCCTTCCTGCCCTTTATCCTGTTGCTCTGGCTACAGGAGCAATGTTTATCAACATGAATAGTATAAATAATTCTATGAACACATGTTCTTCATAAGTGGCAAAGATCTCTAGAGGACAGTGCATTAAATTGTGGATATTATCTATCCAAACCAAAAATCAGAAAAGCATGAAATTAGTAATTGACTCAATTTACCTCATTTATTAGCAGCCTAGGCCTCTGTTTGAATTAATATTGCCCAATGGAATTTCAAGTGGTAGTGACATGGCGTAGCATGACACAAATTAATGCCTGTTCCCCCTACTGTACTGAAAACCACCCATATCTCCAATTAGGTTTGTTCTAATCTAATCTGCATGCTTTCACCACTTCTATTGACAATAAAATATGACTGTTTCGCCCTTCCTTCTCAGATGCCAGACTTGTTTTACCAAGTAGCTGATTTTCCTAATGGCATTTGCATAGAGGGCACTGATTGCGTTCTCTTTCTGACTATCATATACTTGGTTGCTGTGGGCTGTACTGCGGAGCGCATCCACTCACAATTAAAATTGTCATTTTGTACACGAGGTACAGTAATGGCCTGAACAGACATTTGACTCTAACACTGCCTGTGATTTTAAAATATAAATGATACAACTTAGCACTTCTTATTTATCTACTCTTTTCCCAGCCAATAGCGGGGTTTGACATTTTTCTTCCTAACTTGAAATGGGTTTTGTTTCTTAGTAGGAATTAACCTTGGCAATGTACAAGATGCTGACTTGTACAGGGCCTGATTCACAGGCTATCAGGAAAAAATAGGAAGCTTTCTGTTGATATGGAGGGATTTTTAGATCCCTAGAAATGTCCGAACACCAGTGTCATTGTATTCATACTACAGGCAGCATTTTAAAATAAATTATGGAAAAGGATGAAATAAAGTGAAACAAGGCTTTTTTAAATGATTATTTTAGAAAAAAAGGACTGTAATAGCAATCGTGACCTTAGCATTGGGAATTTCTTGGGGATTTAATAACCAGCCAGGGGGTAATGGCCCTTGGCTTTGCCTCAGGCCATCAGCTCTCCCAGCTGGTTATTAATCCCCAGAAAATGCTCTGTATGTCAATTATTAATGTCTTAAGTTTTGTGCAGGCAAATTCTTGCTTTAATCCACAGTTTTTAAGCAAATAGGAGTATAGATTCAAAATCATGTAAAATGCAACACTGAAGAAAACTAATGGCAAAATATATATTTTATATTGGTAAATAAACTCACAATATTTTATGCTTAAACTGAATTAACTCATGGTGGCTCTATTTCTTCCAGTCAGCTTTTGATCAGGCCCAAGAAATACTTCTATGACTGTAGATTCTATTATGATATAATTGAAATTTCTTGCATACAGATATCCTATAATGGTAGAAGTGATTAGCAGTTTTTGTGTTTCCTTCAGAATTCAGAGCTTTTTCTTTCTTCCCTAGTGCTGAATTTCAATAATAATCTTATCCTCAGAATGAAGAAACCCATCAGCAAGACTGTCATACCTATGACTACATAAACCATTTTTGTTTTCCCTTTGAGAGAATAAGTTTGGATCTCAGTTCTGAAAAAAAGTAGAAGGAAATAGAGGTGAATTTCATGTACCTGTTCTGAATCAGATTTAAGCCTTGCTATATGAAGAAAAAAATCTTTGAGGAAGACCAGAGGTTATTGATTGAACTGATTTACATTAACATGAAGAGCTTCTCATAACACAAGAAGAAAGTAGTAAAAAAAAGAAAAAGTGTATTTTTATGTGATATAATGATCTTTCCATCTTGTGTGACTTCAGAATAAGTTGATCTATGATTGCAATTGATTGCTTGCTTATTTTGTTATAAAATTGAAGATGATAGTTTGGCAAAATAAGGAGTTGTACTTTACATTTTATTTTGTAATGTAATACCTGAGGGTTTTATAGCATCAATTCCATGAGTTTCCATTTCCTATCTCCAGAATATTTACTGTGTACATTTTATAATTAAGCAATGAGATGAGACAAGCAATACACTTCTGTAAGATTACAACATGCCTCTGGCGGTGTTATACGGGACAAGGTCATATCTAGAATTGCTTTAATCACCCAAGTATAATAATTGCTTGGAAATACACTCCCTGCAGTGTCTTATTGCTAATAGAATTATAGCTGAGTCACACAATGCGAGCTATAGTTAAGCCTGGATAAGTAATTCTAATATAAAGGCTCTTTCTTTCAGCTGCTTACAACTTTCAAGCATAGGTCTTTTAGTGTTACCTATGAGTGGTAGAAGCTTTGTGGTGTTGAAATGTTAAAAGCTACCTCACAGAAATAATTTTTATTGATAACCATGCCCATTAATTTGAGAAAAAAACCCAAAAAATGTTTAGTACAGGAACATTCGTGATGGCTTGACAAGGAAACAAAAGGCAAAATGGCATGTCTAAATCACCAGATCCCAAAGCTAAGGAGAATTCATGGGCATCACAGAGACATCCCCAAAATTCCATTTCCTCTATCTACAGCCTAAGTCACCCTGCTGCTGAGATCCAGCCAAAAGTGCCTTTTCTTGCTGCAGCCTGGCCAACTTTGTCCGAGCGTAACTTAAGAGTCTTCTCCAACAGGAAGAGCCAAGGAGAATGCACTGGCAGAATAAAGGCACTGGCATTGTGAAAACTTGGCTGACATTTCTGGAAAAAACAGGCTCGGTACATCTGCTTAACACTGATGCACACAGCTCCCTACCATCCAAGACCAACAGCTTCTCATATTTGGATAACCTGAGTCTGTAGAAATGTTGCTGAGGTTTTGAAATGCATCTGAAGATGAAATGAACTCCCATGCGCAGGTATGAGACAATGAATCTCTTTTAGAGCTTCAGACAATAACTGCTTAGAGGAGCTGTGGTGTCATTTCTAGTCACAAAGGACCAGAGAAGGTTAAGTCTACACTGCTCAGTGACCAAGACAGAGGATGACAATTAAAATCCCATATTAAGCAAAGGATGAATTATTAAAGCTAGTCTGACCATCCATGGGGAAAAAAAAAAAATTAAAAAAAAATCAACACCTTTCACACAAAAAAAAATCTTTTTTTCTAGACAGAAAATAGGTACTATAATAAAACTAATATTGTCTGATTAATATAAAACTAATTATGTGAGACATGTCAGTTTTTATTGCAGCAGAGGAAGCACCTTCTGTCTTTCCAGGTGTGCAAGCAAAACCATGGCATCTTTATTTTGTCTAAGTCATAGCCTACTCATGTCCATGCATTTTGCCTTAAACCTGTGTTTCACCCAAGGATGATGAGACCATGGACCATAAACTGGACAAAAAATAGCCAAGTGACAGCAGGTACTCAGTGACAATTCCAGCACCAGCAGCACTGTGTGGCCCAGAGAAATCCTTAGGAGAAAGTGTGGACATTACATGAACAATGAATAAAGGGGTTTGGGTTTTTTTTCTCTTTTTACCAAAAGCTCCTGTTTATAACCTCATTATCTGTGACTTCCTTTTGAAGAAGCTCCTATGAGGTGAGAAAGAGGCCAGTATTGTGTTTTATTGTCTAGCTAATCTTTATGTCATAATCTTAATGCTCCAGCTATTCTTGTCAGGTGAAATTATTATTTCTCCAACTTCAAAGGGGATTTTTTTATATGCCTGTAATGAAGGGAGCACAGTCACATACTTGGAAATTTTACATGTCAAAATCTATTATATTTTGCATTTTCTCAGGAAACAATTAGATTCAAGCCACTGGGCTGCCTGAATACAGATAACCTGCACTTCTGCGGCATTATATATGTTTAAGAACATAACCTGAGGTATTTATATCATGTGAGTTCTTGTGCCTGTATTCCATTCTCTGAGCAAGGGACTGCTATTATCCCTATTTTTCAGGTGGGAATATGGGAGAGTTTATGATTTGATCAACAGGAACTAATCAAATTTTGGCTTCCTAACTCCCAGCAGCTATTCTTTCCCACATTCATTCAGCTTCATTTAATATTGCTTAAAGGTGTGCCTGAGATAGACAGAAGATGTGAATATGCAGGACAGAAAAGCAATTTTATATTTACCAGCAGGAGTTAAAGTTCATCTGGAAACTTTTTGAAATCAGGTATGTAGGGATAGATCATGAACTTGGAGAAAAATGATAAGAATGATCATGAATCTGGAAGACATGTCAAGATTGAAAAGGTGTGAGATTGTTTACTGCTGAGGAAAGAGGAATAACAGCTGTCACAGTAATCGTGTAGGAAATAACGATGACACATAAAGTTTCTCATATGGTAGCATGAGAATAAAAAAAGAAAAAAAATTTTTTTATAAAGACATATTATCTGACTGAAGAACTGATTACTGCTGACACCAGGAATACAAGATTCAGAGACATCTCACAGAAAATAATATTTTGTTATGATAAATAATCATAATAAAAATGTGGAAATAAATTACACTTCTGGGTTTAAAACAACTTTTAAGTATAAGCGATCAGTGTCAGATTATCCTACACAAGCCATCTGTTAGGTTATTATAATCTTCCTTAAAAGCATTTTACATAGGGTATTGCCAGAAGAAAAGGAGCTTGGATCTGAGCCAGAATTCCTATTCCTATTCCTACACTCCCGTGCAGAACTATCTGAAGAAGTGAAGCCGTCGCTTCTTACCCAAGAGAGCACAACCACACATTTCTGGGAGAGATGAAATTCCTGGAAAGATACTGTGTTCCTAAAATAATAACAGAAGGTAGAAGCCCCATTTGCAAAAGTAAACAGAGCCATCTATAAGGATGAATCTGTAAGGATCACGTTAGGAAAGGTCACCATTTGAAAAACGCAAACTTATTTTAAACAGAATTGATAAATACAAGAAATATGATGTATCACACCTGAAAACAGAAATTCATCTGTTCCTGGTTCTCTTTCCTTATACTTTAGCACAGTACAGAAATACTGGTATTTATGCTTGTCAATATCTAGAGATACCATATCAAACTTGTCACAGAAATTTCCTTAGAATTAAACAAATTCAGTTTTGCTGAAATCTTTGTAAGCATACCAATCTTAGGCAGCAGGGATGTTGCTTCTCATAGGTTTAAAATTATTTAAAGTAGTAAATAAAATTCAGAAAGAGGCAACCAGGTGAAGCCCAAGATGGACACACCAACAAACAATTGGGTTGTTATTTTTTTCTCTGGATCAGAAATATTAAGTTTAAATGTTAGTCTGCCACTACATGTTATGTAGCATAGCCTCTCAAAGGTGTGACCACATCCAGGTATGATCACAAACCTTTATAGGACAAAAAAGGGATGAGCATAAACCAAAATAATCCCTGGGAGTGGCATAACATAAACAGCAGTCCTGGGTGATCTATAGGATATACTGCTATTTTAAGATCATCCATTACAGGCTTGATCTCTCCTTTTCTAGGTAGCAGTTTCTTTTTTACTACCTTTTCAAGCTGAAAAAAAGGAAGTTCAGAATTTAATTCTGTAAAGCCTCTGCTGCCATAAGTAACTCCTGAGAACTGCACTCAAATGCAGGCAAGAAAATGCCATGTGCTAACAAGGCTTTGCAAGTGGTGATTTAAGATGACTGCTGCAGAAAAAAGTGTTCACGTCTAATAGCCATCACCCTCTCCTTGTTGTGGTTATCTGTCCCATTCCCTTCATTCCATATGCTTTAATCCATTCCATTCATCTGCCTGAGAAAATAACTAGCAGAAAGATGCCAAAGCATGTAGAAGATACAAAATTTTCGTCATGGTCAAAGTTATAAAAAAAAAATCCTGAAGAGTCCAGAAAGATCAAATTAATTTAGGGAGTGATAGTTAAAATAGCAGTTACAATTCACTATTGATAAATATGAATGAAGGCTAATTAAAAAAACCCCAAACATACACAATGCTGGATTTGATTTAGCTGTTACCCATCGCAGTCAGGATGGCAAACAGATTGTTGGGAGTTATTGGGAAAGGAGTCTGGGTATAAACAGAGACATATTAAACTGCTTGTAGATCTTTGGTGTGCCCACACTGTAATTACTGTGTGCAGTTCTAGCTATGCTGTCTGAAAAAATCATATGGTCCAAGTAATAAAAACATAGAAGGCTGACAAGTGTGAGCAGGGGGTGCAGAACAAGTTCTGCAAAGAAAAAAGACTTGATAGTCTCCAGTGAATAAAGGGGCAACTGGAAGGGTACTTGAAATTAAGAAAAAGGAAATCATGAATGGTGTGAAGCTGATCAGTCAAGATACATTATTCACAATGCAATAACTGAGGCCAGCTTAAAAAAAATTAGATAATAATTTTAAAGTAAATGAAAGAAAACAATCTCTTTCTGCACAGCAATGTCAAACTGATGGCCATACAATATTCAAAATGCAAAAAAATTCAACATACTTAGATGAATTAATCAAAACCAGATGAACTAATGGCACTTAAACATGACCATCCAGATTATGATCTGATGCTGCTGGACTGGGAGGGTGTGCTAGCAAAAGATGTAAGTATGACTTAATTTGAAAGTGTCTCTGGAAGTACCTTGATTAGTCACTGCAGTGACAGGACACTGGGCTAAACAAGTCTGCTGACTCAAAGAGGGGTTGGCATGAATGCCCCATTTCTGTTTTCTTAATATTCAATACCTGAACAAACACAGTTTTAAATTAATTTTGCCATAATATTTAAAATAATTATTTACTTTATTATCCTCATGAATTGCTATGAAAATATTAGTTTTGCCTGTTTTTAAGTGGGCTTCATATAATTCATGAAAGCACTGAAAAATGTTTTCTATGCACCCAGCATTGGGATGGGCTTGGTTGTTCATATGCTAAAATTATTAATCTCAAAATTAAAGGAGATAATTTTTTTTTTCTTTACACCACATTATTTGAGAGATGAAGCATTCATCTAAGTTAAGATATCTTTTCTGGCTTCTAACTTGTCCTTGCTTCTATCTAGGGCTGCTCCCAGCTTCTCTTCCTAAAAGCTTTCCCAGAGCTGTTCCCAGTGACAATCTCTCCCGTGCCGCAGGACTCGCCATCCCACGCTGTGGCTATTTAAAGCATGCCCAAGGTTCTCAGGGTAATGGAGGTTGAGCTGACATGCCTGGAGCTGGCAGATACATTTTAGGCACCTCTACACTCTTCTGCCATTTAATTTAAACTGTGTTCAAGGTGGACACATTCCCTGTAGTACGTTCAAAGTGTGCCATATTCCATGGTGATTTAATTTCCTGGCTAAGCAGGACATTACCAAATCCAGCTGGTGAGTTGTATGTACAGCAAAATGCTGACTAAACTTCAGAAAATTAATTATAAGTAACTCTGATCAGGGAGGAACAGACACAAGGAGAGGCACACACATATCAGGGCTTATTCCCATGGGATTTTTTGAAATGGAATCAGGCAACAACTTCAGAGACAGAGTATTGAAAACTAGTCTGGAAAAATAGGACGACTGAAATATTTCAAGCTTGAGAATAGAAATCATAAATTATTTCTTAACATTTGTTTGCAACGTATTTCTTGGAATTCAAGTGACATAAGAAACACAAAATCATCTGACACTAGGGAAATGATGCCTAAAGAACACGGACTGCCAGAAAGAGGCAAGTTAATGTTATTCTTTTATGAATGCTCCATAGAAAGTGAAGAGTTTGGAAGGGAAATTACAGTGGACTGAAGATACATACAACTGAATAATTATGAACTCCACCGAAAATTATTCCATTGAAAACCAATTAGCAGCCTTGTCTATACATCTCTTTCAAAAGCCTGGTAGTAGAAATGTCTCTTTCGGTATTGATTTCCATTGACTCTCATACACTTGCCTGCCATGTAAGCTATTTAAGTAAATGATTTTTTTTTTTTCCCCCAGAATCTGCTTTTGAACAATATTGAAGTGTTAAAACATAGCAGCATTGTCTATTAAACCAAAATACCCCATTAATAATATGGAATACTACACCTCTAAATAAAACAAAAGAAAAATGCATGTGTTTCCACATTATTTTACACACATTATTTTTCCTGAGTAGTTGAACAGCTTTCTGCCATCCACTTGGGATACACTAATCACAAAAAATTTCTCAGTTATGAATGTGCCCATATATCCAAATACAGCAAGGCAAAGAAACAACTGCACCTATATAACTAAGGTATTTTTAAAAGTGAAAAGCAAGAGTGAAGACATGGACTTTTAAGCAAGAAAATTTTACATAGAAAATTCTACTTTTGTTTTCCCCCCAATAATTCCAATAATATGTTTCCGAAGAAAATGTGCTGAACTTTTACCCTGTAAATCGTATCTATAAGGAGTCCAGATATCAGCTCCCTTCCCTTCCTGTATCCAAATTACCCGCTGGCCACATTTGAAGCTGCTTTCCAATCCAACTGTATCTTAATGATAGCCTCAGCATGGTAATTGGGAGTGTCAGCAAAGGTAAGAACGGAAGAGCTGTTTTGGGGGCGATGGTTGCTGGCACAGCACTGGAAGCACTGCTCTTCCCAAAACAAAGGGAAACTCTGCCAGGAGATGGGCACAGCACCTCCCTGCCATGGCAGCTGCTTTGGGAACTGGACAGTACAAAATGCAAAATGCAAAACCATGGTGGAGCAGTGCCCCGTGCAAATACAATTAGATATCAAGCACGCGTTCTTTAAAGCGGAGCAGAAAAACATGGATTTTTTCCTGCTAAGAGAGAGGGCTTTTCCAAAGAGCTGTTTTGTTTTTATTTTGTTACCCAGAGCAGCTGCTAAAGCGAAGGCGAGCTTGAAGAATATCGCATATATTTTAGAGATTATGATATCATAAAGGGAAAGAGTTTTAAAGTTGGTGAAAAGAAAGGACAGAATTTTTATCCATATTGCCCCAAATCTTTTCTGTTTGAATTTTTTAACTCAAACTCTTGGCATACACTTAGAGGAGAGATCTGTGGGCTTGTTGCCAGAGCTTTTATGTGCAGAATCAAGGTCTCTTGGATTTTCAAAAGAGGACAAAAAAGCTAAACTGTTCCTGTTAGTTGTAAAATACATACAATGCGCCAAGCTGACAAGTGCTTTTACTTCATCTGGGTTTGCAGTGACAACTTCTAGAGAAAACAGCAAAACAATCTGATTCCACATCCACTGAGCTAATCAGGGACAGCCTTTTGAGAGAGAAAATCCTCAAAAAATGCCTTCCAAGAGAAGAAGAAAAGCTCTGGAATATCGGTTTGCTTAGATAATAAAAAATGAACAATAGTGAACTAAGCCAAAGGAAAGGGCAAGGCAGAGGAACCTGAATTCGTTAGAGCTGCCAGTGCTTGGCTGAACTGTACATCTCCAATAAAATGCCAGTTCAGCCTGGGAAGGGAACATCAGTGTGGGAAGCAGCTTGGGAACACTTCTAGTGCAGCTGCCTGGCTTCTGAGATAGGTGCAGCCCTACCCACCTACTGCAAGAGGAAGCTTTTCCCATGAAAAGAGAGAAAGGAGGAGAAGACAAATCCTTTTGCCACAGGTATCCTGTCTGTTTGGCATCTGCTGTGACTACGCCTTGCCCCTCACTGGTCCTTCTCAGCACACTTTCAGAACATACAGGGCAAATTTCCACTGATACTTCAGATTTTCCCTTAATGACCTCAACTAATTAATCATTGTCCAGCCCTGACAAACTTGCCTTCTTTCTCAAGGAATATCTGCTGAGAAAGGTGCTACTCTACCAAATGGTAAATAACAGAAAGATATGAGAGGATTCTGTACCCTTTGGCCTAACCCCCTATTTATCTGAGTGAATATTTGGGCTGTACGCAACAAAGCAGGCACTGTTCCTTAAACAACTGTAGAAACTGTGCTCCTATACATTGGGTCATTCATTTCCAGCATTTTTCAGACTGTGATTAATTTCAGAAGTGAAAATGCAGATGTTTGTCTAGCCAAATATTTGTGTGCACTTAATATTGTATTGCATCGCATTACATAGAAACCCTCACCCTAATTAAACTGAGGTATGAGCAATGTCTGGATACACTTGAAGGAAGGGGTATAAGGTTAGTTTACACAAGTGCTGAGTAATCCAGTTTATGTGGAACAAGATACCCTATTCTTCTACAAAAGTTCTGACTGGAACTGCTGAGGTATTTCTGAGCACCCATCTTGCTTCTTGCTTTTCCTCAGTCTCTATTGTCTTTACTTTGCTGTTTGTAAGCATTGCAGGAAGGTGATAATAAAGCCCTGGAGAAATTAACTAAGTAGACACTGCCTGAAACACCATAGAAAAAAAAAATTAGAAGATTGTCTTTACAAAGTCAGAGGAGTCCTAGTGGACTGCATTTGAATGAAATCACAAAAGCTTGCTGATTAATATGCTTAACAGTATTTATAAAACATTATAAATCTGCCGAATACCTCCAATGTATAGATTATAAATATATTAGTTCAAGAAGCTACCACAAGAGGATTTCTGAAGTTAGAAAGCTGTGAAGAATTTTTATATTTATTCATAAAGCTTTAATCTTTTATGCTGATAAACATAAGCATCCAAAAATATTCAGAATCACTTACAGCAATTGTCTGCCTTTCAAATGTGAAATACAGGATAAACCCTTCTTTGTGAAATGCAAAATAAAAAGAGCTAAAAGATATGAGTAGTTTTCATTTTCCTGTATACAAAATTTAAGAACCATGTTTATTGCATTAGCTACACATCTGCTGCACATAGACCCAATATCGACTTGCTTCCTTGAAGGAAGAGTGACTGCCAGCTTGCATTTAGTTCTCCTGGTTTGATCAAGTGGGTTTAAGTGAGCTAAAATGACAACTGGACATTTAGCTATTGCACACAGCCCTGCCGTTGTCATATTTTCAGAGAGAATAGGAAAGAGCTGCTGGTGGCTGCAGTTGGCCTGGCCATATTTGCACCCAGCAAATGTTATCACTCAGCTTTCAGTCCTCTGGAGTACAGCAATAGCTCCATATCTTTTAATATGAATTTATTCCAGTCCTTGAGACTGATGGCAGATCAGGAAATGCAGGCTGGGCAGTGACTACTGTGATTTCTAACAGCATCATTTACCACCAGTGCAAATCACACAGGTTTGTTTATTTGTTTAGTACACCTACTGCTAGCAGAGAACATTTCCAAGACTGCCAAGCTTGTATTTCTATAACCTCCTGAAAAATATATTACCTAAATGCTACCTACCATTCCAAAGGGCGTATGTGGTCAAATCCAGGATGTATTTCTAAGAATCTATATTTTCATAGAGGTACAAAAAACAAAGACAGAAAACCTAAATCTCTTTAGCTGACATGGACTTGTACAAAGGAAGAAAATCTAGCATTTAAAAGATGAAAATTTTAAGAACATCTGGAATCACTTTTTGCAGACATATAGACTAGAAGAAGCCTCCTGTAGTCTTCTTCAACATAAAGAAAGGGTAAACAAAGTTTTAACATAAAATACTTATTTTAAACAATTCTGAAGCATTGGATCTCTGGTCACAGATTTCTGGTTACAGAGACCCAGCTGGCAATGAACACTGGAGAAGTGTCCAGTGGAGAAGTGGAAAACTACAGAAGAAGAGTTACATAAAGGCTGAACTTACTGAGAACACCACAGAAGAATGAAGAAATTCTCTCATAGAAGACCTGTAGCTGCAGAGCTACAAAGATCAGAAAATCCACTCTGAAACACAAGCAGTGCTAAAACCCAAGCAATCATCAAATTACTTACACACTTCACTAGTACTGATTTTAAAATGGGGAGGAAAAACAACAGAAAAAGTGTTTATTGTGCTGTGCTTCTCTGTGGAGAATTTTTATGCTTGAATTTTCAATGTGTACAAGCAAAATATGTGTTGTGGTTCGAACGGGTATTCAGCATTTAAATGTGATTGCCCTGCAGACTGAAATTAGTGAACTTGTGTCCTGTTGTCTTTCATAAAAGTGCAATTGGTTATGCTATTTGACCCTTTCCTGTGCCTGAAATTCTAGCTGATCTTGCATGCCATGACAGTGATGTTCTAAGGGAGAAGTGGAGTCAAAGTTTAGCTTAAATGCAATAAGAGATTACTTCAAAAATAAACAAAACATATATGTGTTTGTACTATGAATTGTTTGAAAAGTTTCGGATGGATCTGATTTTTATTTAAGTGTGTTCCAGAGTGAAACAGGATTGAGTCTGGACTTAGATTCTATGTTTTCCTACAGACAGATGGCTGAGTGCGTGTCCTCAGCTTTCATCACCTACATTTGTGAGCTTACTCAAGTGTAATCCGTGGGAAGAGCACAAATTATAGGCAAATACATCCAGAACTCACTGCCTTGCCCTTCTGCCCCCAGAGAAGCTCATTGTGCCCAGGTGCCTGAGGCACATTTGAATAAGGCGGTCAGAAATCTGGTGGGGCTCAAAAGGAAGAGGAAAGCACTGCCAAGTCCCCCACTAGACCGAGTCCCTCAGTGCACATCCACTTCTGCATCTTTCAAATGCCTCCAGGGATGGTGACTCCACCACTCCACTTCTCTCAGCAGCCTGTTCTAATATCTGATAACCTTTTCAGTGAAGAAATATTTCTAATTTCCAACCTAAAGCTCCCCTGGTCCAACTTGAGGATGTTTTCTCTTGTCCTGTCACTTGTTAGCTGGGAGAAGAGACTGACCCCCGACAAGCTGCACCATCCTGCCAGGGACTTGGTGAGAGTGATCAGGTTCCCCCTGAGCCTCCTTTTCTCCAGGCTGAACATCCCAAGCTCCCTCAGCTGCTCCTCACCAGACTTGTGCTCCAGAGCCTTCCCCAGCTCTGTTCCCTTCTCTCTGGACACACTCCAGCCCTTCAATGCTCTTCTTGCAGTGAGGGGCCCAAAACTGGGCACAGGATTCAAGTTGCTGAGAACAGGGGAATGATCCCTAGTCACATCCCTAGTCCTGCTGGCCACACTTTTCCTGACACTTAAGTACTGCTAGAATAATTCTAGATATGCGTAGAATGCTTACAGACTCCATCAAGCAATGTTTGTCCGACCAAACCAAAGTGTTTATTTCTAGACAACAAACATCCAGCATCAGTAAAATGCCTTAAGAGCAAGTACGGATTAAGTAAATCTTGTTGCTCTTCAATTCTCCTAAGAAATAGAAGCAATAGAGCATTCAGACTCTTGCAAAAAGAAAAAAAAAAGTATGATGTAGGCTTTAGCCTTTTTTTGGTAGAGCAATTGGTTTTGTTATTGTATTTAAAGAAATACTAATAATTTAAATTTTAGTGATACCCTTAGTGGTGGTTTGGACAGCTTCTCTGTAGAAATCCTAGCTGGTAACTTCTGTGCTCAGTAATCAGCCATATGTTCTATGTCAGCTCTATACAGTGTAAGACACATCAAACTAATAGCAGAGGCAAAAATATGAAGATTTGAGATAGTAGGATTGAACTGTGACACCAAAATTAAAAGGGACAAGAACAGAAATTGAGAGAAAGAACTGAATGAGACCAGATTATCTTCCCTGATGGTAAGATAAAGACTTATTTTCCATTCACCTTGCAAAATAGCAGTTGCCCATCCATATACATTCTATATACCCATTTATATGTGTGCATATATATATATATAAAAGTATTTCCATTTTTACCATGCCCTGGATGAAAAACTCCTTTGGTTAAAGCCCAGTTTCCCTCAACACATGAGTGTAGAAATCATTCTGCAGTTACAAGGAAAAAGTAGAGTTTAGCTCCCCAGCCTCTACAAAACTTTTGAAATCCTAAAGGCAAACCTAAAATAAATTATTTCTTAGATGACTCAAATATTTAGATGAGAATTATTTTGCATATAAGAGGCATTTAAAATCAGCCACAAGCTAAAACATTAAAAGCTAAGCAAAACAAGATTGCTTAACCTTTATTTTTTTCCCCATAGAAACCTGGAAGTTGCATTATAGTGGGAATTTTAAATGGAAAAGATTTTTTGGGGTTTTTTTTTGATCCATCTTTTGGGTTGAAATAGCAAGCTGTTAGTTTTTTCCTAGAAAAGGAACTGTATCCTCATGCCTTAGGCTAAACAGTGCAACTTAAGGAGTCAGAAGAACTCAGAGCATTGAGAGGCATCCAGATTTTCATAGTGTACTTTTCTCAAGCAGGAATCATCTGTTCCTCGACGTTTGGCTATGACAACAGGAGGCACTGCCTCACAATGCCATTGTGAGGAATATAAACATTTCAGGCAGTTGCATCTTGAGGCTGGTCTTGGTTTTAATTTTGAATTTCTTGTGCATTCCCGTGCTCAAAAATATTAAAAATAAGGCGGAAAATATCCAGGAAATGGAAGACTGAGCTGTCAAAGCCTGGCCATGCAACAGAAAGCAAGCAAGCAGATGCCTTCACCTAGTCCTTAACTTACGTGGATGTGGCATCAGTCCAGGAGCTCTTTGAGTCCAGGAAATGGGCCTTGATTGCTGCTGGACTATTAGTGATATCAAATCAGCTATGGCATTTATTTTCATATTGATAAGTTCCTTTTTTTTTTCCCCCCACTTGAAGAATCATCAGACTTACCAGCTGTTTCAGCTGTTCTTTTAAAACACTGGAGATGAATCAGCAAGATTCAAATCACAGTGATTGTCTCCATTCAGCAGGCGAGGCATCCGATAGGATACATATTCCTGCACTTTTACTGTGTATTTCTTTAGTTAAAACGTACCACGTGTTTTATCACCAGGCCTAACTGGCTGGAAAACAGCCTCATAACACTCTTGTGTCTGTATCAGGTAATCAAACTGTGTTACCTTTCCTGTAGAAGCACATCTTACATCTTCAGTTGCTGTAATATAAAAATATTGAACGTACACAGAGCTGAGCTGCCAAGCTGTGCCGTAGCCATTTTAAGAATTTACAGGAAATGCATTAAACAGTTTCCATGAAGACTGTTTGTACATTTACACGTAAGGCTCTGAAATATCACTTGGTAAGTTCAGTGTTACAAATAGAGTTTTATATCCCTGCTGATGGCAAAACAAGAGGAAAGATAATCTGCACGACAGTCAGAAACTGTGGGATATAGGAGACGACCAGGCAGTGCATTTGGAGGGCGGTGAACTGCCAAGCATCACTCCAGGAGTCATGATATGCTCAACAGGGTGCAAAATAATTTGCCATAATCTCTCTAGGAGGGATATTATGCACACCATGTGTTATTATTTATTGTCTTCTGGTCAGCAGTGGCTGACTCAAGGCCATAGAAAGAACATTTGCCGGAGAACTGTGAAGTAAAAGTTTGAAATAAAACTGAGCACAAAAATGTTGGCAGTCAGATTAAAATAAAGCACATTCTCTACAAAAGTGATTCAGTTATCCTGAAATATAACCTTAGCTTCAGAGATCCCATCAGATTTATTCTTTGCTTTATTTCTTCTACCTCTAAATCAAAAGTTGTAATGCTGACATTTTTAGTGTGCAGCACCTCAGGTGTGGCCATAAATCCACATTTAGTTACTTAGTGAAAAATAACTGAATTGTGAGTAGTGTTATACTCATTCAAAAGTCCTTTCTTCTTCTACTCCTTACATTAAAGAAGTTGACTTCTTGGTTTTTAATGATCAAATCATGATATTCAATTATGCCTCATTTCTGTGGGTCAAACTCACCAATAACAAATGCAAGAACAACTATAGAATAAAACCAGAACTTCAGTGGCCAGAGAGAAATTAACTTAGGAAACATGAACATTAACCTTCTTTTTCTCGCATCCTCTTCAGACCAAATTTAGGGTTTTTTTAGATTTTAATTTGAAACTTGACAACGTTGTTTGGGTTTTGGGTTGTGGGTTTTGGGGACTTTTTTTGTGTGTTTTTGTTAGCGGTGGTTGATGGGTTTTTTTTAAATTCCTTCCTTCTTTATAGTCCCTAAATGTTAGGATTCGTAAAGGATGAGACCACAAATGTTAATCAGGGACCCACAGTCTCTAAAACTACAGGAAAGAGCCAGAAAAAGAACTGGACTAGAAACATTTCTTTCATGCTTCAGGATGTAGCCAGCATTTATGTACAGTTTATAGTTCATATACTTGCCTATGCCAACATCAAAAAGCCATTTCTGATCCAAAGAACACTGAGGTAAAGTCTAAAGAACAAAGTTTCCAAGCAGTTAGCTCCTGCTGCATGGGCATCAGCAAAAAAGAAAAAGGAATAAAAGAAGAAAGGAAAGAAAAAATATAGACAAAGTATTCTTAATGCATCCAGGGTCAAAAGGAAGTGCTTATTCACATAACACATAATTAAATTGTGGAACTCATGGGCACAGGATGTTGCGAAGGCCAAAAGGATAAATGAGTTAAAAAAATAATTAGGCAAATGATTAGGAAAAAAAATCCATTAAGGGCCATTAAGCACAAAGATGTGCATGCAGCCTCTGGCTCAGAAAATCTCAGTGCCACAGATTGTCTGAAAATGAGAGAATATACTAAGAAAACACTCAGTGTTTAGCCTTTTATGAAACTCTTTTCCTAAGCACTTTGCTGACTACTCCCCGAGGAGGACAGTGACTATATAACTTAACTAGTACAGCTGTTCTTATATCATGATGCACTAGCTGGATATCTACAGCATCTAAATAACTCCAGCAGCAAACAAAGTCCTCCTACACGTGAAATTTTTAGCACCAGAATAATATTAACCTTTTCATTATTTTACAGGGCAGGACTTACGACTTATTTTCAATGTGCAATTTGCATATAAGAATATTAAAAAAATATATAGTGTGTGTAGACAGGGAAGAAGTTAATTGCACCATGATACAGCTGTTGCTACGAAATTACACTTTCTGCACCCAACGTAAGTCACAATTTCTGTCAGAATGACAGTAAGAAGTCAGTGTAACAGATTTCTGCTATAGATGCATGCTCTTTATGTATGTATGTGTGTCAGTATGACTGCCACGTGCAGAGGCAGAAAGGGATTTATGCACATACATATGTATATAAAAAACACAAGTTGTGGCAATAACATACTAAAATACCTATTGCTTGGAATGATAAATCTTTTTTAGCATCCTATAATCATACTGCACATTAATTGAGTATGTAAATGTCAGTGGCCAGATTGTTGAGGTATATTGTATTTAGATCGCAATTAATTCCCTATCATCCATTTCTACTCTGAAAAGCCAAATCTGTGAGGTGTTGCGTGCTCTTTTGTTTTGAGCCAAGGAGCACCAGGAAAGGATTCTGGGTACTTGGCTTATTCAGCTTTCTTCCCAGCATCTTTTACTGGGTACTTTCAAAGGCAGAAGTCTGACTGTGTAATCTAACCTGATCTTTCCATCCTTCCATTATCCGTTCAGTGAAGATTTACGTCTTGCTGCCCACCACACAACTACATTAATGCAACCATCCCTCCTTGCTCGTAGTCCTGCTTATTACAGAGCTTCCATTTGCTCTTCTATTATTAAAATTTTAGTCTGTGGTTCAGTGGATATTCAGGTTGGAGCCCCATTTTGCAATGCACTGTGAAATCATGGCTGCTCCCTGAGAGTGCTCACATTTGACAAAATGTGACAGATGGATGGGGCAGGCATATGAGATGTGAAGCTGGTAGTGAAAAAGGCTAATGGAGTGTCTGCAGTTGTTAAATGAACCAAATACTCTGCTTTGAACTTCGATGGCAGTGTCTAAGCAAACCTGAATATTTTAAATGGTAGGAATCTAGTCAAGTGCTGCACGATACCAATCTGCTTAACACCATTTGGAGTTTTTTTATTTCAGTAGTTCTTGGGATGGACTTAAGCTGGTTTGCACACTTGAAGTCCTTCACTTTTTACTGGAAGAAAATCTACAGAAAACAAAATAGTGCTACCCTAAAGGTGCAACAGTGTTTCTACCGCGATCAGCCATAAAAGCTTTGGTGCAATCCTGCTTGGATCAAGTCTAAAAGAGGATGAATCCTTTCTGCTGAAAATCCACACCTCCAATTTAGAACCCAAACCTGCTAACTGTAGTGAATGTCATCACCACTCCTGCATGAGGCAAGCTTGTGCATTGCTAAGCATCTTCAAATGGACCCCAAATTCCATCACATTGCATTTCACAGATGATAAATTCACTTATATTAGACAATAAATCTGTAGTAATTTGGTTAGTCTTATTAGCAGCTACTGATTAAAATGAAAAAAAAAAAACCAAACCCAAAGCCAAAACCAACCCACAAACAATTCAAAGCACTTAAAAAATCACAGGGACTTGTTCTTCTCAGATTTTACATCTGTAACTTATCTTACTGTTGAATGATAAACATACTGAATGTGGGAACAGAGATGTCATGTTTTCAATTAATTCCATAGAAATTACAATATTCAATTAATCTTAATTTGTGGCATCAAAGATAGATGAAAATTATATTAAACAATTTATTGTTGATTTTTTTTTCCTAACAACTCAGTAACAGTAGAGATGTAGCTGTGATCACAGCTGGCGCCCTATTTAGCAAACCAGCTCAAAGGGAGGATGTAGATGCACTAACTTTGCTCACTTCTTTTAAGATCATGTTAGTCTGAGAATTCTCAGTGCCTTTCAGAAGACTGCATAAGGCATTAAAAACAAACTGTAAAAAAATTTTCAAACCAGTACTCAAGCTTCAAAAATCTTGAATATCTGAACCAGGTATCTCTTATTCCATTAACAGATATTAACTGTTTATCAAGAGTGTTGGCATATGAGATAAACAAAATAACAAACAATATTTCTATTATGAAAATATAAATCCCTATGACATTAGCATAATTTTCATAAGAGGTAAAAAAAAATTAAGATATTGAAACATTTTCAGTTGGTGTACAGCCACACAAAGTTGCTAAAAAAAATCTTGGAAGTAAATCAGTTCCAAAATGCATCAGAACTAGATACAAATCTAAAGCTTACTCCATTTTACCATAGTGTTGTTTGGTGCAACAACATAGTGATGCAAATAATTATTTTTTAATATGTTTCAAAAATGTGATTAATTTGACCTCACTACTGGTTTTCAGTATACAAGTAGTACACCTTGACTTCTGAATTTTTTGGAACTTGAATTTTACCATCTCTGTCTTAATGAAACCTCATTCAAATATAGCTTAAATTTCCTATGGAGAGAATATTTCTCTGAAAAATGTATCTTGCATACAAACCCTTACATTTGCTTTTTAATCTGTTTTTTTTTGAGTTGCTCAGTTCTATCTTTGAGTGCACCAAAACAATTTTTAAGCATATTTTTTTTCAGTTTAATTTTAGTTGAAAAAAAATTTAGGGTAAAATATGGTTGTGTTAACTCTAGTGGAACCATTCACTCTAGATCTGAAAACAGAGAAATTGCAGGCAGACAGAGCATGTTCAAATAAAGAAGTAATATAGTTTTTAATTTCCTTAATTCCCTTGAGGATAGAGCATTTAAATGACCTAGATAGGCTAGAAATGGAGGTCTAAAATATTTTATTGATTTACTTGTATTTATAGATCAATTGTATACAAGTTCTTTGTTCACTGACTGCTTCACTGAAACAAGTAAATGTTGGGTTCTTTTAGACTTGGGTGCCCATCTTCAAATTAAATTGAATACACATTTCATTCATTCATATCTCTTAAAACACCTTTTTGATCTGCAGATACAATTGGATTTTAAATCTGAACCGTTTCAGGTACATCAGTTCAGGAATGCTGGTGACTAAGGAGTGTTTGGTTCAAAGCATATGCTCACCATAGGAGGCTTTAGCTCAGATTTTGTAGTAAAATATCTGATTCATATGCTACCTCTTAATAAATTGAGAGGTAGAAGTGAGAAGGATGTTTTAACACCCCAGCTTCATTCAAGAGCTGTGGAAAACAAGCAGCATATTTCAAATTCATCACAGAGAAACTCATGGTGAAATACACAGGTGACTCCACTGTCTCATTATTTCTTCTCTAAGACTCAATTCCCATTATACTTAGGATTTGTGCTCTTGCCTGCTCTAGCTCTTATTGGGTTTTATGGAAATTTTAAGCATACAGGAATGTAGGGTCAAACTTTCAACTTAAAATGAACCTTGTAATAAAACTTGTAGTAATTCATAATTTGCACCAATACAAATCAAAACGTTTTGTTTTGGAAATTTGTGTGTGTGTGCGTGCAGCATTCAAACAAGGAATATAATCACAGACCACCAACTATTCATCGAGCTTCCAGCTTTTCTGTACATCAAAAATAAACCACACTACGAAAGTCTCAAAACTCATGCAAAGCCAAGGACCTGGTGTGTGGTTTTTTCATAAATTAGAAATAAAGTCATAAACCTTTTGGGAAATTTGGGCCAAGTTTTGAGTGAATTTTGGAAAATTATGGGTCTTAATGAAAAATCCATGCAAATAATGTTTTTGACATTCTCATTTTTGGACACTTTTAAAATGCTAGCCCTGAAATAAAATTCAAGGAGCTCATAACAAAATAAAAGACTTACTGAACATCTTAAATTAAAATATATATTTTTACACACACACTTGGCAGATACTCTGGATACTGTTTCAACAGTGAAATGTGTAAAAGACTGAGGTTTTTTTCGGTACAAAGACTAAGAATAATAATGTTTAAGAAAGAGAAAAAACATTTCTAGCATTGCCTTTTGTACCATAAATAATGAAATTGTTGCAGTGGGAGTGGAATGGACTATTATTAAAAATATTTTGGACATTTTCAATATGCTTGTATGGACTAGGAGTTTTCCTAAAGGGACTAGAAAATGCATTCTTGCAGTTGGACCTATGTGGGAATCTCTTTTCTCAGAAAGAGAATTAGGTTTCAACATTTTTATACGTCCACCTGGGGATGAAATTTAGAACCATGAAACCCAGTGTTGATGTACTTCCATTCAAGTAGAGAAACAACTTGGGCATGGGCCTTCCACCCTCAGGAAAATGCTGTGTTACTGATTATATCTCTGTCTCAATGGTTTAGTGGGAAATTTTTCCGCTTAAAATTTCCTGCATCTGATAAGTTCCCATTATAACCACGGGGATGGCAATATAACAATCACTGAAAAGATTTTATGTAGCTAATAGAGCTGTGCAATAGGTAACGACAGCACATTGTTAATGCCTAAAATATAAATCCCAAGTGCAAGAACTTATTATTTGAAAATCTTATTGACTTCAAACAGCTGAAACAAATTTAAAAAAACGTAAACAAATTCAGCACCCCAAATTACTTCAGATTAAGTAACACTAATGTTTTCCAGTAATAGTGCTGATAAGCCTTCTCTTTCCCAGATAAACTCTCCACAGTAGATAATAAGAAATATATGTGTACTTTAAAAGAGGAATAGTCTTGAATTTCTTTATGTCACCTTTCCCACAAAAAAAAAAGCTATTTCATTTGCCTGTGCATTTGTACTTGTCTTGTACCTGCTTATATTAGATGATTATATATGTACGTGGGCCTGAATATGTTGTTTGTTTTCACTTCTATGCAGCTCACACAAAGAGTGGCACTGCTGATACTCAATGAACCAGCCACTAAATTTGTCCTCCACAATGAGCCTGAGATCAATAACTAATTTTGAAAACTGATTAGTTTGCAGCAGGGAAGTAGACACAGTCCAAATCTTGCCAGAGGATATAATCAGCCAGTAAATAGCAATATTAGTGCTGTAGGTAATAGGCTGGGAACAGCAGAGGAAAGGAGTCTGGCCCAACTCTTGAAAATAAAGGCCTTGACATGAAAGCCAATTCAAATTCTCTCTCTCCTTTTTTAAAAAATATTTTTATTTTAAGTCACATGACTTGTAAATAGAAATTTTCTTTTTTTTCTTTTGGTGTTGGAATAAAGCTTATTTTTATCACATTCCCTGCTTGGAGACTAAAGAGTGTTTGTAATGCATCCTAATAAAGCTTGCAAGTGCAGCCTTGGGTGATTATTAAAGAGCTACAGACATTTTTACAGATCTTTGCTGGTTGTGAACTCCAGATGTTTCCAACATGAAAAATGTTATGTTCTAACAGTTAATGTTGTATCACCAGCCATTCAGAAGATGTATCTTCTTATTATAGCTGGAATGTTGCTATGGTGATAATTGTAAAACTGTGACCTAGACGGAGGAAAACAAATGTATTTGGCACAAAAGAGGGTAGGTAGTGTATCAATTAGGCCAACGAATGGGAAGATAACAAAAAGGTGGTAGGAAATTAAAAAATTATGCACGAATCTTGGATACCATATGATATACTGTATAATTAGCACTTTTATTTTCATGTGGAATGCAACCTCAGCTAGCTTTGTGGACACACAGCAGCCTGTCTACATCCAAAATTGCACTGCCTTGCCTTTTCCACAAAGCCCATCCATAAAAAGCATCCCTATGCAAGATTTGCTCACACAAGGGTTCATATAATTAATTAGTGTTTTGTACCTGGTGTTTTGGTACTGAAGACTGAAGCAGACCGTGTCAGCAGATACAATTAACTATAGGTTTTAAGCTATCAAACCCAAAGGATCAGAACAGAAATAGACTTCATGCAAGTATGGCCATGGATTATTTGGGGAACAGTCTGTTCTTGGGACCACCACAATTCTGAATTTCTGCTGAGTCTAGCAGGGGAAAATCAACGCAAGGGGTCGTACAGTCCCTGGGGCTCAAGCCACAGAAGGACTTGAGTCCTCTGCCACCTCTGCCAGCCGTCTGCTCGTCACCTTGAGCTAGTTTCTCTCTGCCTGCTCATCCATTTCATCATTTGCTCGATGGGAACGCTTTTTACAAAGAGCTTTTTCAGATCGATGAATGAAACATGCTCCTAATTTCTAAGCTCCTAAGCAGACGCATATGTGGAAAAACAGCGACTCCCATTAGGAGGGTAATGATCAAACATCCCATCTCCAGTCAACTGCTATTGCTGCTGCAAGCTGCAAATGCTTTCCAGCTCACAAGCAAAGAAAATTTCTGGTATGTGCTAAAGACATCACCATTACCATTCATCCCAATCAGCTTGATTAGACTAAAAACAAACAACAGGAAACCATCTATCTGTATGCACATCAGCCCTGCTTCAGGAGTCCTTGTCACTGGAACACAGAGCGAAGCCCTTCCACTTGTCCTTAAATGTATATCCGCTGTAGTTCTTTCCTACACATCAGTAAACGAAGGAAACAGAGTAGATTGCGTTTCTTATTAAATTTATGTGCTACAACAGCATGCGATGTGCTTGGAAATAAATCACAGAACAAAGGACAAAATTACAGAAAGAACTGGCACACTGTAAATCTCTTGATGTTCTCAGACAGAAACTGAATGTCTTTCTGCAAGTTATGCATCAGTGAAAACACTATTGAGATAAAGGCTTTCAAGTGATATTTTCAAGCCATATTAGTCGTCCTGTAGTTCTGCACTTCACTCAGACTGGAAAGTAGCCAACAAGCATGGCTTGAAATCTGTTAGTTTATGTCTTGAGGGATTTTTTCCAGCTGTATTAAAGAATTAAGACTGAGCTCTCCAACTCTCACTGCACTGCCTGGATGCTGATCTGGGGCAGGAAAAGAAACAGAGGCATGGTGAGGTAAAGGGATTAATCCAAGGTCAGATTGAAAGTTAAATGTAGAATTTAGACACAGATGCTTGCTGCTTGATTATGTTGAAGTCAGGGAAAACAGTGAAGCACTTTTATTCTAACTTCAAAGAAATACAACTGTTTTGCACATGGAAGTGCAACAGCATGGTATTGGGGAAGGTTTTACATCAAGGCAAACCACAACTCTGACTCAGACCAGAAAAATCTCACATTAAAGTTCTCCTAAACTTTGTTTTTCCACACATATATACCTGGTTAAATGGACTTAGAGTGATGAATAAAAAAATCTGGGGGAGAAATAGAAAATTCTAGCTGAAAAGGTGAAAATAAAGAGAATAAAAATCAAGCATAGCTGGAACAAACAGAAGCTTACACAGCCTAACAATTTGAATAAGAGTGTAGTTTCTTCCTTTTTATAATTTTTTCCTCCTTCTTACTAGCTGAGCCAGGGCTAGTGACAGGCACAAAGAGAAACTGCATTGAGGCAGACAAAGGTCAAGATAATGGTATTACTGTGCCGGTGCAAAGAAAGCTTGACTAGGTGGCAAAAACTAAAGGTCATTTATAAATGTGTTTTTCATTTTCTCTATAGAAAAGCTAGAGAAATGTAAAGAATCCACTGGAACTATAAGCCAAGAAGATTAGTTTGATTTTTTTCATGATAATGAAGAAGAACTACCCAAGAATATTCTTGTTTGGCTGTATCAGGCCAAAACATTCTAGTGTTTTAAGACCAAAATAACTACACCCCAAAACATTTATATTCAAGCAGTCCCTAACAGAATGAAGACAAACCTCTTCAATATATATATTAAAACTCACTTGCCTTGGTCCTGTAGGTCTCTGTCTCTGATTCCTCTTCCGTTCACCCCCACAGCTGTTAGTGAAGGTACCTTGTGCTGTCTTGACACCTGCACCCAATGACCAACCCTTTCCTTCTCCACCTGAGCCTTCTGAGAGGGCAGGGATGAAATAACTCTCATGTGTGTAACTAGCCAGAGACTAAAACTCACCGAATTCAACAGGTAAATTAGAAGAAATCATGTATACCTTTAAGAGATGCCTCTGTTATAATTTTTTATAGACCCCCAAAGGAAAGAAACTCCAAACGACAAAACAATGCATAACCAGGACAGTTCACTAGAACTCTGGGTTTTGTTGAGGGCAGTGGTGGTGAGAACCTGCTGTAAGCCAATATCCTAACCTTATCTGGTTTTGTGATGTCTACAACTGCAGTGAACTCTAGTTCTGTCGGAGGAGAAATGGGTGATTTAACAGCTAACAGAGCAAAGAATAAAAAGAGAGACTAGACAGCTAAGAAAGACAATAATGACCTGCTTCAAGACTGCCTTCATTTCCCTCTTGAAACATTTGATATTTGCTATATCATGGAATAGCAAATGTACCACTGTGTTGCTATAACCAGATGTGCTGGGATATGTATGTATTATTTCACATTGTCCACACGGAGGAAATATCTTCACTGTCATGCAACAAAATTTTACTACATTACAATAATTTCTATAGTTACAATAAAAGCATGCAGATTGAATGACTTTATTACTGGGAAGTTTTGTCCCTTGGCACAGGGTTCATTTAAGGAAATTCAGCCTCCCAGCCTCTCAAGCCTATTCCTTGCTTTTCTGGTCTGCTAACTCCCTCTCTTCTTCTTTTCTTTCAGTGCCTCAGGGTATTTACTGTATATGACAAATGACAGTCCAGTCAGTAGCTGGGTCACAGATTTGCTTCTTCAAAGCCCCTTCAAGTCACTGCCTATGACTCAGCAATAGGTTGGGGTTTTTTTTTTTTTTTTTTTTTTTTGGTAAAGGAACATTCCTTGGGAGACTCCAGACCAGAATCATGGCAAAACTGAGCTTCTCAGGGTGTATTTTACTCCAGCAGAGCCTGAAGAACTTGCATGCAGCAGGCAAAGGTACTTGAGAATAAGAACCATGTACCCAGGCAGCCTACGGGGACTGATGCTCCACAGAGTGTGTACACAGCAAGCAGCGAAAACGTGCCTCAGTGTATCATATACTCAGTGAGACTCTTGAAGAGAAATTATTCATGTCATGACTATGGCGAAACAGAGCAGGAAGAAAGACAGAGAAGCAAAATAAAGAAGGCAAGAAGGAGAACAAAGGCACACAGAGAGAAAAACCGGAGGAGAAATTGGGAGAAAAAAAGAACTGTCAGGCACACAAACTAGCTAAGTGTAAGAGAAAGAATGAGAAAGTCTTGTCATGCTGTGGTTAAAACAAAATATAAAAGGGAAATGTGATGCTTAAACATGCAGTAATCTCCTTTTATCCAGAATATAGGAAACAGTCAACCAATTAAGGTGCACTGAAATATTTTACCTATTTTACACTTGAGAAAGCAGAAACAGTGGTCTTATATAACTTGTCCAGGTCACAAATTAAGTCAGCAATGATCCAGACGTGGCTCTCTGACCTGTGTCCATGAAATACTTCTTCTCCAGGGGAAGTAAATTACATGTTTGCACTCCAACTTTTCCACTATGTGCAGCACTTAGGGGCCTGTAAGGAACCATAAATCTCAGCAGTTCCTCGTTTAAAGTTTGCTTGCAAGAAGATTAAACCTGTTTGCGAATAAAGCAGCTGCCCTTGGTTTCATGGTCAGGAAAGCCCCACCACATCTCTCTTTTGCTGCGGTTTGACATTCAGTGCACGCTGCTTCAGGTCTCTGGCACTGAAGAAGTGGTGCAAAGGGTGAAGTGAATACATTTCCCAACATTACCTTTGGAACAAGCTATGTGCAGCACAAAACTTTTGCAATTACTAGAGGCCAACATAGTACCAAATGCCCAGTAAGCACACAAATTAGCTTCCTCTCAAGGTCCATCCACTCATTCTTTGATTTTTATCAGTTAATTAAATGGCTTGTCAGAAGGCTGTGAGGTAGTCAATCCACATATGTGTTGTGTGTTATGTACTGTCAGAAATTACTGATGCACGGTCTTGGCAGGAATGACAGTTATTATTAAATATCAGCTGGCAGAGGCAAATTGCACCAATTTTATTCAACCAGTAATGACCTGTAAAATTGGTAAAAACCATAGGAGGAAAACAATTTGCCACCACACAAATTAAAATAGCAGTTTACCACCCAATGGAACGCTGGGCTGCATTTGCTGAAGAGCTCAGTGGAGAAACAGAACCTCGTGATCACTGACAGAGAACACTTTGGTATAGATGAGGTCTATGATATATGGCATATGATATATGGTATGTAAATCCTTACTACCTGGAAAGTGTGGGTACAATTTGCAGCTAGGACTTGGAAATGAGCTAAATGTCAGTACCAGTGAGTTCTTTAAGACGTCACATTACATACTTTACACAGAACAAACTGACCACAACAAAGGAGCAATCCTACGTCTGACCTTCTAGCCCCCAAATGTCAATGTCTTACAGAAAATTTATATTCCATCTGACAGAACTGGGTAACCTTGACCCAGAGGAATAAGAGGCATTGGATTAGGTAGGCATATGAGTTCAGACTTTCTGCTTTCTTTGAAAGCTTACAAATGACTGAAGGAGAAAATAAGTGGTTTTCTGAAGCTGCACAGTCAGATTCTTCCGCTTGTTAAGGTTGCTTCACGCTAATGTCAGTGAGCAGCACACCCTGTGCAGAAGGATTGTGTGGTTTCCTTATGTTTTCCATAATGCCTTTTCCTGCCAGTGAAACCAGATCCTGAACTGTTTGGTCTTGAGTGAATTATTTGACCATGATTTGTGTGCAACTTAAACATAGACTGAAAACTACACATAAGATTGGAAATGTGGATGGCCCAGGGATTAAGCCAGTGGACTCGGCTTACTGGATATTTTGGCATGCAATGGGAATGCAGATGTGCTGCTGGGCATTGCAAAGGTATGAATGAATTTTATTGTGTAAAAGTGTACATTATAACTGCATGAGTGTGTCCCAACCCCAAACTGAAGTTGAGGACAAATATCTCAAAATTACCATCATAGTTATTACTGTATCCTTCCTAAGATCATCTGAAGTGATATGGGACTTAAACAACAAAAGAATATCAACAGACTGTAAAGTCCTTTTACACACTAGTATTTAAAAAGAAAAACACCCAACCCTACCTAATGCATTATTATAGACTATTCCTTGCTCCCTTTTTTCAGCATATATGAGTTTTTGGTAAAGCCAGGAAGCTTGCTGCTTCCTGACAGACAAGGCAGTAAGTAATAGTGAGAATTAAAAGGACAAGATGATTGACGTTTCTAACTGTAAACACAGATGTTTTCCAACCAGAGAGTGGTGCTTCTTGCTGGAGGTGCTGCTAAAGCTTCTGCCACGTACAGAGACAAGTGATGTGCAATGTCAACTTGAGATAAGGAGGTTACAACATTGTGCAGCGGAATCCCCTGCATATGGACCCTGTGGCACCAAAGCAGAGTTTAACAGTACAGACCTTGTTGACTTCCTGGAGAATTTCTGACTAAATTGCTGAAAATAGCATTAGTAAGTTATTGACAGAATATTTAAAAAAAAAATAAAAATTACAGCCTAAAGCCATGCTTACCATTTACATTTAAATTTCTTCCTCTGTTGAGAATAGTTTGGATACAGGATTTGGCCTTTAGCATAGAGTAGCAGCAGAAAACTTTACTATTACCTTGGTCTTCCAGTCTTTCCATAGACAGATTAAAAAAAAAGTTTCTGATAAATCTCCAGTTCTGTCAGTGCCCTAAAACCGACTTCATCTATAGGAGAAACTGCTAATTTCCATCCTTTTTTGCATACCATCAATAGGGAATTGGGGTACACATACTTGAGTACTACCTGCTGTGCCAAAACGAAATCACTGCTTCTTATAAGGTGCAGCAGCAGGGGCAGGAAGATATGACATCTGCTGCAGCCCTACACTAAAATTTGGAGCCCTTAGACAAGACCCCTTTTGGCTATCAGCTCACAACTGCGGCTTGCCTCCTTCCTATGCTCCAAGGAATCCATCAGGAGAGCCTGTATGGATGAACAGCCCTCACTCAAAAATCAGTCTTGTGTATCAGGGAGCAAGGAGGTTCAGGCAACTGGCCATGGCCACTGCCATGGAATCTACTTTGCACCTGGAAGAGACATCTTTTTCCTGGGAGTTTAACCAGTGCACATCTTCAGATTCTTTCCCTTAAACTACCTTAATGGAGCCCTACAACAAACTTGGGATCAACAGGATTGAAAATAAATTGCGGGATGCAAATAATAACTTCCTTCAGGAAAAACGGAATATTTTAAGTGTGGCATGGTTGTAGACTTTAGTTGCTGGCACTGACTGTGGAAATTTTTGAAAATTAAGTACTGTATATCGTTATAGCTGAAATCTTATCATGGTTCTTTGTTATTCAAATTGCCATTTGCTCTTCTAACCAAAATTTTCATATGTTTGAGGATTATTTAATCAATTTACATGTACATAAGGACACAGACTATATAAAAGACCTACATTTACAAAAGTGGACTGTGGAGTTATATAGAAAAGTTTAAAATAAGTCTTAAGGATCTTAACAACCAGTCTCAGTTTCACTCTAAATTTTACAAAAAACCTCAAACCCACACCAAACCAAACAAAACAAACCAACCTACCTTCCTCTGAATATACATTGATTCATGCATCAATTTATCTCAGTTACAGAGCTTCTGGTCTTCCATCTATTAATTCATTAATATTATGGCCTGCTTTGTAAGGCTTTAACTAATTATGTACTCTATCATAAGCAGAATGTGTGCAAGATTTGCCCAAATATTGTAGGAGTAGAAAAGTCATGATTTCTGTTCCCTGGTGGTTTTTTGTTTTCCTCACCATCTGAATTTGAATTGCATCAGTTTCAGAATGCGCACATTTTTGTTGTTTTCAGATTTTCAGAGGAATTTCAAGGCCTTATGTCCGTTGCACTCACACAGCAGTGCTAACTGCCTAGGTCAATTGCTTTTTGAAAACTTAGAATTTAGACTCACAGTATAGATATAGGTATTACAGACTCATAGTTATACAGAAAATACCTGTTTCTTGTCAATTCAATCTCAAAATGCTGCCCTCCTTGCTTCTAGTTTCACTTTTTGCATTCCATATGTTGCCTAATCTAGAGCAGATGCAGCAGCTGACCAAAAAAATTCAGATATAAACCTCAGTTTAACCAAGAGGCTTCCACAGTGAAAATTCATAGCATTTTGGTGATGTGCATAAACATATCAAGGGCTGGTTTGCTGAAAAAAACCACATTGACCTACCTCTTCCTCGTGAAAAGACTGTCAATTCTGATGTCTTAATAAAAAAACAGGTGGGAGTGATTGGTGAGGGGTGCAGGAGGGTGATTTCCCCTATTTTGTGGGAGTCTGATGCTGATTCACATTTTACCAGGGCAGTATGATAGGAATTGTTTCACTTTCTGAACCTACTTTCTGTTCCTTGCTTGTGTGCCATGAGCATTTCTGTGCCTGTCACTAGTTAATGTTAAGATTAGAGAGATGTGGTAGTAGGAAGAAATTTTGGGATTATGCATCACTTGTGTAGCCTTCCAGCCCTGCAGAAGGCAGCAGATGGACTGGGCCAGCATTCTCCACTTTGGGTTCAGTGTCCCATGTAGACCCAAGCCAGTGCAGAGACACACCAATGAGCAAAAAAAAAAAAAAAAGACTAAAACAAAGAATTAATATTCTGGGTTTTTGCACTGCTTTTCCACAGAGCCACCATGCAATCCCTGTCCTAAGGGGAATCATAGAATGGCCTGGGTTGAAAGGGACCTTAAAGACCATCTACATCCAGCCCTACTAGACCAGGCTGCTCCATCCAACCTGGTCTTGAACACTCCCAGGGATGGGGAATCCACAATCCAGGGCAATTTGTTCCAGTGCATCACCACCCTCACAGTAAAGAATTTCTTCCTAACATCTCTTTTAGTTTAAAAATGTTCCCTCTTGTCAATAAGAGAGTAAGCGTGACTTGGGGAAAGGATATATATATATATATGTAATATCTGGGGTTATATAGGAGATTGCATTAATTTATGAAAATAGTAATTCTTGAGGACAAAACCACTGGAATTTATGACATGATCAACAAAACACTAAAGAAACAAACAAAAAATACCATTAACCCTCACTTTCATTGGCCCTTTTTGGGTACAAAATTTTTTCCTGCCTATTGGCGTGACAGTCTGGGGCACCTATCATGTGCACATTCCTTTTTTTTCCCATGGAGATAAAAAGCAAAGTCCTTATGACTAAAGAATTTAAGCACCAATGAAACTGCAAATGGAAGGATTAAGAGCAGAGAAGAATTTAACAAGAAGCCATGTCATTCTTTCATAGTGTTTGCAGCAGGAAAAATGTCCTATCTAATAAATTTTGGTTTCCAGTTATTTTTTCAGTGTAAATTTTGGGAGTAGTTCAAGTCATGAAAGTTATCCATATTCACCTTAGAGGATATATGCAAACCTATGCAAACCTGCAGGAATTAGGATGTACCGGCCTGGTTCATGCTCACTTTTAAACCTAAGTACAGCCTGAAGTGAGTTTAGATTTTGCAATATTTTATAGATTCTAAGAATAAATATTACTAAATTCCTTATTTTCAAGGTTGCCCTCAAGCAAATGAGCTCCTTTCAGTCCCACACTTGTCTGAGGGCCAGGCTTTGCCCAGGTCCATAGTTTCACCCTGACTTCCACTGACTTAAAACAACACCTTCCTCTTATGTATTGGAAATAAAATGCTCCAAGACAAAATTTACCACCCTATAATCCTCTGTTTTTCACTTGGGGATATTTTTATTATGTTGCTTTCCTGAGTAGGTTTCAAAGGTTAAATTTGGAACCTGTGAAAATAAATATTTTTTAGTAGAAATATTCTAATCTCAAATATAGTAGCACAATTGAAACTGCTGTAATGCAGTAATATTTTTGTCATAAAACTAGTTTGTAGATCTATGTAACTCTGGCACTTAATGATTTCTGATGTCTAGAAGGTATTAGACTGTGGTTGTAATAATCTCTATAATTGTAACAGTTCATGCTAGCTAGAGTGCACATCTATTCTTCATCTGTCCTTAAACTAATTTGTTCTACGTATGAATATATCAGAGTCATCAATTTAAAGTGCCATCCTTTGGCTATGCAGGTGATTAAGGAATATACATTATGTATAAGGCAAACACACCAAACTTACACAAATGCTTTTTAGGAGTGTGCAAAATAGCTGCTCTCTGTTAGAGTTTGTAAGTTATTATTCTAATCAAAACACAAGGCACAGCTACAACTAAGCAGCAATCAATTACTTCTCTCCATACGTAATGCCTTGGATAAGGAGAGTTATGCTGTGGCTTTGTGCTGAATTCCAGAAATATATAATAAAAAACAAAACAAAAAAACCAACAAAACAAGAAAACACCCAACCCCATCCCCCATTTCCCCCTTCCTCACTCCAAAGGGATCCCCAAACTCAACCTTGAAAATCAGGCAATGTTTTCCCACTCATTGCTCCCTATAAAGTTTTCATTGCAATTACTGCAGTGCTGGGCTCTTAAAATTCTAATTTTTCTGGAAGAGTAATTTCACTCAATAATGCAGATAAATATGCAGAGAGCATCTATTAGAACATCTAGTACAAGTATTTCTCTGGTCACAGGTCTGATAAGGAAATAAAGAAACTCTGAGGCAATGATTTCTTGCAGGACATGAGCTCAATCTGAAGTCTCAAGGGTGTACTTGGCAAAAACCTTCCATGAGGAGACTGAGGACTGTGGCGAAGGCTGAGTGGCTCTGGGCAGAGGGTTCAGTGTTAATCTCTACCACAAGGGTGGCTCAGATAGCAAGGTTTGATTGCTACCTGATTGATATCTGGTAGCTGACAGGAAATCAAATGATTTTCTCAGTTATATTCCCAGCAGATAGAGAGTAAACACCAGGGTAACATCCAAACAGCACAGAAATCAGTCCTCTGAGGAGCCCCAAAGTCCAACAGGAATTTAGAGTGAACCCCTTATTTTCCCAGTTTTTGCTTGAGGGCCCTTGAAAATTTTACATGCGGTGTTACCCAAGCTTCCTTTGCTGTGGATAAGGTTTGTGTTCCCCTGTAAGATACACTCCCTCTTCCAGACTGATCATGGAGATGAGCAACCAGAACTGCCTATGGAGCACTTATCCCATGAAACAGAGAAATAAAACTGTTCCCCCCAGCATTTTTATGAGCTGTGCATGCTCAGGGTCACTCTGAAAAGAAGGATGCACAGAGGAGAAGATAAAGTGAACCATTTCCTGCCAGTACGGGAGGGGCATCCCTTCAGGGACAACATCTCCAAGACTGATTAAGTGTCAATCACTTCATTGCCACAGTTAGGTACAAAGAGCAAAACACAGCCCTTGGTGAATTAAAAAGGTGGACAGCACACATTTCATTTTGCATCTAGAAGCTGTTAAAAGGAAGAGACAGAAATATAAGATGTGTACATATTTATATGATTTTACATGAGAAGGGGAGGTTGTCCATGGGATGAGAAGCACATCCCTTACTCCTACAGGCAAGTAGTGTATATTTTATTTTTTCAATGTTATACAATCACACTAGACAAACACTCACAGAAATCCATTAATAATGCTCTATGACTGTGACTAAGATTTAAAAAAAGCCAAACCAGGTGTTACTACGAAAACCTGTTAAAAATTGCCAAAATATACAAACTTAGTGTTTTTCTCAGCAAAAATATGCTTTGCCATATACCTCTGTGTAGGATGATAAGGTCATGAGTCTTACACATTTCATATATCCTTGCCTTCATATATTGGCATGTATATAGTGCTACTTCCATAATGCCATGGGTTTTTTTTTCCCTGCCTCAGAGAACAAAAAGAAATAAACAAACAAAAATGAGTGTACCTATTGAATGATTGCCTGCTAATCAGACTATTTTCACCTACTTTATAATGTAATAATCATCACTGAAAATTAAGTCTTTGAGTCTCTTATTCAATGGAATGTTCATTACACATCTAACATCAGAAGGTATGGAGAATCAGGAGTCTGAGAAAACAAGTTGGAAACAATCATTTCACTTTCTTTTGCATAGGTGCCAGGTTATCCCTGCAGAACAAGAAAAAGGTGAGAAATTAGCGTATATGCTGCTAACAATGAGGTTATTTGAAGAGTGAAGGAGACCTTTTTCTCCCTAGAAAAACAGCAAATTAAAAGTGGAAGATTCTCATGCTTTACTTTATGGAATTGGTTCATATAAACTTTGATAGTCAATAACAACTACAGAACTTGCCCAAGTATTTCTCTTAGATAAAAGGAGGGGTAAGTTGTTAATGACAAGCTCTGGCTGAAATGGGAGATAAATCTGTGTGTTTGCAGGCACTATGTTCTTTCTGAGCAGATGCCTGATGTTTTTCTTAGAAAAGAAATTTGGATTAGGCTCTCTGGCTCAGATTTCTTAGGATTCAATTTTCTTTTACAAAGGTGATATCAGGTCTGATTTAATAGAGCATAAGAGAACATAGTAACAGTATATTCAGATTATTTTCTTCAGCCTTCCCCATCCCAGCCAATTCCATATTAATTTGCTAATTTGGAGACAGAGACTGCATATCAAAGGAAGGCTGCAGGCAATAATGAAGGCTGCAAATGTTTGCTGTTTCAGTAGTTACTGTTTTGATTTCTGAAATAGAGGGCAACTGTCACTATTAACAAACAGTAGAAGAAATTATGTGAATAAAGAAAAAAGAAAGATAAACAGAGTGAGGCTCATTCTTTGAGAGGTAGATCTGTGTATAAGTGCTGAGTAGAAAACCTTTTCCAATATGAAATGAAGCACCCTGCAAATCTAACATCAGAATAAGATGCTGAGTTTCCTGCCTGGGAAATTATGTTTATTATGAAGTATTTGTGATAGTCAAAACATAGTTAGTACAATACCTTTTTTCCCTACAGCAATGATCTGATTAAGAGCTTCTGAAACATATTTTGAAATACAGGAAGGCCAAACCATCCACTACTTTCTCCGTCTTCCTTTTCTGCACAGATACCAAGAAGTGGTAAAAATTTACTCCAGAACTGATGTACTTTTCATCAATATGTGATTATATCACCCAATGCATTCCACCAAAAAAAATTTAAAAATACATTTTCAAGCTAAGGGAGTAAAGCAAAACTTAAAACCTCAGGTATTTCCAAACCTTTAAATGTCATCCAAGGTCTGAGCAAAGACTCATTTGAGCAAACACTTTAAGACTGAAAATGGCCTCTGTTAATCCACTGTAGAATAGACTGATATGATTTGTTTTCAGTGTTCATGTGGGATGCATTTGGTTTGGAAAGAGGTCCCTCAAGCTGAAAGATATGTTTCCTGATGTCATGATACTGTTAATGTGCCATAAAAATGATTTAGCAGTTGGGATCAATGTAGCGCATTCTAACAAGCCAGTAAAATAGCCCCTACGGTATCCCATCCTTATTATAGGGTCCTATTAAGAAAATGGAAAAAAAAAATTGTTCATATATAAACTATTTGGATTCTCCATATAGGAAAGATATATTTTAACAGGCATTTTAGCAGGCTGGAAAAGAACAATATAATGCCACAGCCCTTACAGTTTCGAGTTAGATGTCAGCACAGAGTTTTTGCAGTGTACGTGAACTCTGCAGGGGAATATATGAGGCATGATTTTCTGGGTGCCACAATAGATTTTTAGATTTTTATCTGCAGAATGGTTAAAAAACTAAAGAAAGCAAAAGAAAACAAATCACTGGCATCACTACACATACATTAATAAGAGGCATTTAGAGAGTAAAAAGGATAATTTCAGAATCTTTGAGAGTGAAGTTAATAGTTCTAACAGGACAGATCCACAAGAAATAATTTAAAATATCCAGTGAAGTGTTAGTATATGAGCATTAATGCCCCTATTGCAAAACCTTACTTGTAAGATATTTTCTAAAGCTTTTTTTAGTAAAGGAAATGCTTAGCATCTCTCTCTTCAGTAGCAGTCCTTCTTTGCCCACTCATTTCAATTATTCTCAATACTCTAGCTTCATGCTTTTCAGAAGCTCACTTCTCTCCAAAGAAAGGGGCTTATTTTAGCTGCTAGAGTACATTAAGGCACCAGATAGGGTCTCAGGTTTCAGGAACTTGCTGCCACACACACAGGTGCAATGCCTTGCCTTTGCCCTTGCCATTATTCCAGCCCCTGGAATGATGTTACTGACAGGTAATCTGCAAAATAAAACTCAGGTGTGAATTCAGTCACACATATGTGGGTGCTAATCCCTGGCATCCCTGAACAGGCTGCTGTTTCTTAATTACAGAGATCAGGTTTGAGATTGGGTTTAGAAGCAAAATGAGCAGAGAGGATTAAATGAAGCAATTCTGGGTGACTCTAACTTAGTCTCAAATGTGTACACTTAATGTAGAACACTTGACACACTCCCATCCCAAATATCTGAGAAATGTATTCCAGGAACTTCATCTTCAACATGTTAACCTAAGCAACTGGCATATCCTTGGAAACTGGAAATTGTGAGAGTATCCAAAGTCTCCGAAAAGTAATGTGAAAGGATGAAAAATAACCATGGAAATTGTTAACTCACATAAGAGTAAAGAATAGAAATTGTGTGATATAAACACAGGGTAAAAAAATAAAATGGAAAATGTAAAATTGAGTTTTCACGGCAAAGTTTTTGTAGGGGGGAGCAGGAGCTACAGAAGGAAGGAGCAGCAGAGAATATATGGTGAAAACTGGGAGTGAAGTTGAGCTTGGAAAGAAGGGAGGTGTGGGTGAAAGGTTTTAACATTTAGTTTATTTCTCATTATCTTACTGTGACTTGATTGGTAATATATTAAATTCATTTTGCCCCAAGTCTGCTTTACCTATGACAGGTGAGTGGTCTCTCTCAGTCCTTATCTCCATCCACAAGCCTTTCATTGTATTTTCCCTCCCCCATCTGGCTGAGAAGGGGACAGTTTTGGTGGACGCTTGGTATCCAGCCATGGCCAACCCTTCTCAAAATGTTTCGTGTAATCATTGTCTCATTTTTAATGTATGATAGTTTCATTTTTTAATGGTGCCTACAGGACATTTTTCTTTAAATTAACTATATTTTTAATTGTGTATATGCACAGATGCAGTTCAGGCTTTCATTTGATCATTTATCTGTTTCATGTGTGTGAAAAATTATAGGTTGACAAATGGAAAGAGATCACATTGATTATAAAACCCAACCACATGCCCAGTCAAAATTCAGTGACTTCTCATGTTGTAGTTGCTGTTAAAACACCCTTATTCCTAAGAAAAGCATGACTGAAACAAATGAAATACCATTTTTCTTAGAGTTCCTTATCAAACATCTGTGATATACACATGGACAACTTTCAAAGGAATTAAATTAATGCTATTAAAATTTACATATAGATTCTTCACACTTTTCTGCTGGAAATGTGTATGACAATGCATTTTTACCTGTAGAGTAATTTTACACCCGAAGTTGTTTTTCATCCTCTTGTTTTTGTTGTTGTTTTTTTTTTTTGTTTGGATTTTTGGGGTTTTTTTTAATATCTGTCTGATAATTTTCAATCACTTTGGGAGTGCTGGTCAGTCACCATCGCTCCCCCAGACCAGACCAACTGAAAATGAGTTTTAGGTTTCTCAGAGTTAATGATGGCAGAGAGGTGAGTATTTACTGTCTGTCAGGAGTCACCAATCTTCCCCAGATCTCTTTTTAAAATGAAAATCAAAACCTGCTGAAAATTGAATAAAATTTCAAGAAACCTGGGTGCCTAGGAACCTTCCATTATTTTCTCCCAGTTGCTCCCCCACTAGCACGGTGCAGAACGGAAACATGGAAAAGTCATTGTCGTTTAACTCTGAAGGGCTCCTATTTCTTTGGCTCCCAGAAGATTGCTTATAGAAAGAATATCCCAGAACTGTAATACAATAAGCTATAATGTGAAACAACTGTAAGCTCTTGAAGACTTTTAATACAGATGACACACTGGTCTTTTAAAGAATGAAACCGTAATTTATATAAGAAGCTGTCACATACACAGGACCTCAATGGCATTTGAGCACACAGCTTGCTTGCTTACTTGTAGGGATATCAATCAATTTATTAAGAATTAATCTGCACCCCAGTGTTCTCCTAAAACTGCCTAATGTTTTGGCAAGCTACTTGAAAGGGTTCAGTAAGAATTTATAAGGGCAGCTTGGAAACAGGATTTCTTTTTTTTTTTTGCTCAACAAAGGGGATACTGTTTCCCCTCTGAACATATCTCTGTTATAGTTTAACACAGTAATGGATAGGTTTGCCAAAAATCACAGTTTTTAATGGCCTTCAGCGAAACAGTAGATTTGTCTTTGCCTTCATACTGTGTCCTGCGTTTATGCTGTTAGAATGGCTCTTAATCTGCCTGGAAGTATCAAATGCTCTTGGCCTTGAGAACACAAACTTGTGCATACACTAAAAAGAGCAGTTTGTAGAGTAACCACATTTTCCATGCATGCAGAAGAGCAAGCAGGACTGAAACTAAAGGATCTAATTTCGAGTACTTTCCAGCCCTTGACATAAAAATGGCAAGAAGGCTTGGGCAAATTTAAAATGTGGTATTCATATTGCCTACATAAAATGTGCTAAAATGGCTTGAATGATGTCACTTGAGCAGCAAATCCAAGCTACAGATATTTTTCAACTCTGAGAACACTGCATGCTTGGCACTGACCAGATATGTAGGATGTGTGAGGCTGCACACATAAAATCATCTTATGGTTGTCTCAAGCCAATAGTAAACAATGTATGGTTTTGCCTACAAATAGCAGAAACTGATTTTGCACATTATGCAAAATTATTGCACCTTTCCGGGTCCTGGTTTTCAAACATTTCACTTTGACAAAAGCAGTCAATGAAACATCAAAGGGGTGTGTGGAAACCATGAACCCTTATTCGTTTGGCCTTAAGTTCAAGGAAAAATTAAACAGATAATGGTTATCAATGGTCTGTCAGCTCTCAGGACTGGTTTTTTTCTTTTCAGAGTTAGTGTCTATGTGTGCACACAGACAGACATCTCCATTTGAGTATTACAGAAATAGACTTAATAGAAACAGCTTATTTTGGACTCCACTCACAAAAAAGCTGTTTGGTATGGAACATGAATTTTTTCTTCATTTTGTGAATATCTCAGAGCTTGGCCAATTGCTCAACCAGTTTCATTGTTTTTCACTCTAGTGGCAATGTCCTTTAATACATCAAATGGAAATGGTGAACTTGCATTTCTAGAAAAACCTTCCATTTATAAAAAATCCTCTTTTCCCTCTTGGAATTCATCACCCACATGAGTAGTCCACTGCTTCCAGAAGGACTGTTTCCAATGCTAGGAACTTGTCCTTTGCAGCAGGATTTTAGGGGCCATGCGAAAATTTCTGAAAAGGAAGATTGTTTTATATCTATATTTACCTTTAAAAAAAAGGAACATATTTTACCTTATCCGTTTAAATCCTACAGCTGCCATTTTACTTAAATAATTAGACCATTCAACATTTTAAATGCTAAACAAAGAAAATGCACTTTAAAATCACTGCTATTTGTAGGAGAAAACAAATTGACTGCTTAGTTGCACGATGCTAGACAGATAAATTGACCTACTGTAAAACAAACCTGCCCCTGTTTCTGACTAATGAAATACAAGGCCACAATAACTGTTAAATCCTACCTAATAGCAGTTTGATTCTAATGTCAACAAAATCAGAATTGCTTTTTTTTGACAGTGTGTTTCAACCAACACATTTTTTGTGAAACAGCTCTTATAGCTTCTTCTAAATTCAAGAGCAAGAAAAGGATTGTAAAGATGAAGCCGTGCCCTTGAAGAGAAGTGCACACTTTCTATTCCCTTTTTCTTCTACCTTATTAATTCAGAACTTTGCATGAACAAAGTGGCAGTAATTAGCCTTGACATGGCCCAGTGCCAAGCTTTTCTATCAAGTTTCTTTCCTGTTTATGTTTGAATTACTCTGGGGCTGCCTCTGTGCGCCCTTTGGTCTCAACAAATGTGTTTTTTTCCTTTACTCTCATGGTACAAAGAATGTAATCTTAGTTGACTGGAGTCTGCTGAACATCACATTATTTCCTTGACTCAGTTAAAGATTCACAAGCTGGAGTGGAGAAAAATGCTTTCTCTGAATAGAGGCTGCAACAGTAAGAGGATATGCTCTCTGGAGAAGAGTTGCTTTGCCTGAAAGGCTTTTGCTCTGCACTGCTCTAAAATTTTGTCTAAAAAAAAACAGTAAAATGTTGTGTAAAACAGCCAGTATAGATAGAAGTTGGATGATGAGGCTTCCAGTTAGTCATTCTCCCCCTGCAGATTTGGCATATAAGGGATGTGTAATCCTGAGTGAGAGCCACAACCCCCCTGGTCTGCTATTTTATTTCCACCTCCCACCATATGCTTATGACCAGATATGGGCTGGTCTCATGAGAGCTTTACCTGTTTTATTATAATCAAAACCTGCCATGATTACAAATCTAATTAAAAAAGCAGGCTGGACACAGAGCATTTGATTCAGGAAGAATATGGAGTTAGTTTAGTAAAGGAAGTTATTAACTTTTGACTCAGTGCCCATTTGAGTTGTTATTTGGTTTCACCCAATGATCAAAAATTATGATCATAATATCAAAAAACCCACAAGGAAATGAAACAGTAAGCATTATTTTCAGTCTCAAAAACTGCAGGTGAAATGGTTTTCCTAAGCAGCTATCACAATGTACTTCAAGGTAAGTGTCATACACAAAGGTGACAAGGCATCCTTCCCTAGAAAAACAACTCATAATATCCATAGGGATTATGATGATCATAACTGAAAACACTTCCGGAAACAAGAAGGCTCATTTTTTAATTTACTTCTAAACATAACCTCAAAAAAGCATTTGAAATTAAAGCTTTACTATCTTCATTTTAGCACTGGACATTTTGATCCTTTAAAATCATTTGCTTTTCCAAGAACCTGGACCTACCAGGTTATCAGAATTTGCATGTAATATATTAAAAATTACTAGTTCAAATATAATGTATTTCACAAGACAGAATTCAATTAAGATTTTAAAAGTGTTTTTGAATTGTATAATGGTAGTTATCCCAAAATGCTTTCAGTGACAACAATCCCTCCAAATCTCCTTGAAATGTCATTGAGAGCTATAAATTCTTGTTTTTTGGGATTTGCCTTGACCAGGTCATGACATCTAACTCTGGAAGTACTTCCCTAAAATACTTCTAAAATTGGATTATGGCCTAAAAACCAAACCAAAAAGTTAAGCCATGGAGAAAGCAATAAGTGTGTAACACTGTTTCAATATTTTTTTGTACTCATTGGGTTGTAAATAAGCTTAAATTTCAGCAAGGACTCCCAAAACATGGCATCAATATGAGCATATATTTATACCTAAGGGATGTTTTAGTGCAAGCACGAACCGTTGGTGTAGCAGTTCTCTCATCTTTATTTTATTGTTGATGTAGTTGACTGAAGTTTAGTTGTGGGACACAGAAAGGGCAGGAGTTGAGACATCCTGTAACTCCTCTGGTTAGTTATGTTCCTAACCACATTTTGATTGGATGACCTAATTGAGGATTGAACTAAAGTCCCCTGGCTTCTGTCTCTGTACTGTCATCGGTGACTTAATGGGTCAACAACATGGTCTGAACTGTCTATTCCCTGAGCAGACATAATTTTTCTCTGTCTAATTCCTCTGGCCTCCAGCTATTTACATAGGATCCTATAGATTTTTTTGTATGTATGAACTCCAAAACTATCCCTCAGCTATCATTCTGTTTGTAAGGTTCACTGCTCTCAAATCTATTCAATATGAAGGCTATTCTGGAGAAGATTATGTGTGGAATTTTCTATACATACAAATGCATTCAATGCACAGACATTTCCAGTGTCAGGAAAAGCATATTTGCGTATTTTCCTGGCCATACGGGAAACAATTTTGCATTTCAGATAACTGGTTATGGCTAACTGAATTCTAAGCATGAATTTCAGACCACAGATTGTGAAGGTTAAAATAATAATAAAGAAACATAATAAGAAATTATCTTTCCAAGCTGAAACATTCAGAGGCTAGATCTTCCTATTACCGGGATACAATTGTCAGATTTTGTAACAACAGATTCAAGACAGAATGAGCCTGATGATTACACATTAGCTATTATTATTATTCTCTATTATTATTTTAAATATTATAGTGTATTGTGGTTATAATGGAAGATAATGTGTCTTGGGAATGGAGCATCCCTGAAACTCATTAGAAATTAAATATATAGAATGAAAGTATGAGAGATAAAATTGCTTTTCTGCCTGCCTGTATAAATGGAATGGTGTATGACAGGGATGGAATAATGGGATGCTCTTAGCTCAGTCTATGTAGGAACATCTCCACTACCTGCCACGGAAAATAAAATTTAACTTCATACACAAGCACATCCTCACACCAAGAAAGCAAATGCAAAACTGAGGAAGGAGAGCTGACTAGAATTCAGATTTTGACTTGGAAAAGATGGCAAATCTCTGTACTAGTTTTTTACCTTTGGGATCTTGGCATAAATCCAATCAGAGGTTCTAATTAAAATGAATTTGATGGTCTCAGCCTAGTTCCTAATTGATGGCAGTTCACACTACAAAACACTAAGAATTCATTAGAGTGCTCATCTGGCAATTTCTGCTCAGAGGGAGCAAGAGGAGGTAACTAAAATGGATTCCAGTAACTATCCTACATTTTAGGTAGCATGGTCCTCTCTGGGCAGTTGAAAAGGGGTCATCAACAGAGCATAAGGGATCAAAAATCAAAGCGTTCCTGTAGAATTAAGTCAGATGTAGAATAGTAAATGTACTTACTACTTAAAGCATGAATATAGAAATTATGACATGTTCCAAGAAGAAATCTGCACAGTATTTCTTGGCATTAAATTGTATATCTTGTTGTCAAAATACAAGTCACTTCAAACAGAATTTTCTACTTACATGTTGCTAAAAGAATTTTACTCAAACTCAGAAGAAATACAACTTTTTTTTTCCACCCAAAAAGGTAATTTGGTGTTTTGTTTTGAGGTGGTCACTGGTTCTGTACAGATAATAAATAGCAAAATATTCATGTTGTGCTAAATATGCTGATGAGAAAAAGTATCTCCAAGTTCTAATGCCAGCCAGTAGAGAGACTTTGTCAGTAATGTGTAGTGACCCACACCATTAATCACTTGGTGAAAAACAAACCAATGTTTATATTTGGAGTTGTTTTCCTGACCTAATCAGCTCTTTTTCTAAGCCTCTTGAAACTTTGGCACATTTGTTCAAGGTGGCATGCTCTGTCTTTAAAGAATTTTGTAGCTGCTAGTAACATATATACTCACTTACTACTAAAGATTTTGGATAGACCAAAAGGGAAATTCTACCTATGTATGGAACATTTTGCCTTATCTTCAGCAGACCCATAGTGTGCATTTGCTTTTCTTTTGAGGGAGTTTTATCTAATCTTCCTGGGGGAGCAATGAGAATGGCGTCATTTGCCCCAATGGCCTCCAAATCACAGACTAAAAATCCAAGGTTTAGGTTCAGTTTCCAGTTTAGATGAAGATGATACCCAGGTTTCCACTGCTGTGCCTAAGCTTTTTTTGTCTTATCAAGCTAATGAGTCTTGTCGATGAAGAATAAATATTCCAGAAAAGGCACCAGAGAAACAGCCCAACAAATATGCTGTAATAATCTAAATGTGAGCAATGCTGACAACACAGAGACAAAATACAAAGTATGAAGACGAGGAATCCTGAGCACAACACAAAGTCTGCTACCAGTGCACAAGAACAACAAATTATGGCCAGTAATTTTGTCTGAACTAATTACAAATCTGTAACATACCTCCGCTATTTTATCTTAACACCATGGTGATATGGCTGCATGCCATGTTTCTGAAAACCTAGAAGGCCCTGGGATGGGTTTTCTGAAGTATAAACATCACTCACTCCTCTTGATTCCTAATCAACTGCCAGAACTCATGTGCTGAATTACAAACAAAATCCCAGGATATTCATTGGGGCACTTTGTTTGCCCCAAAGAAAAGCAGCCATTACTTTGTGCCAGGTGCACCTTATCTCCTTGGTGAGTGGTGCTACCTGCAAGGTACCATTTTTCCAGGAACAGCACTCACTTCTGAGTTGCTTCTGGACACAGTTCAATTGTTGACAAGGTTTCTGTATAGTCATTCATCTTGGCAAAAAGAAAAGTGAAGTGGAACATTCTTGATCCTAAATTTATTTTTTTTTTTTTGGTAATCAAATTAATTCTATGACATCAGAGCTTTAAAAAGAGTTTTTCCAAAGCTCTTTCTAACGTTAAAAAGAATGGATATGCAATCATCAACAGAACAGGCTTTTTCAGGAAAACATTGCTCTTTGGGTTTTCAACCTCCTGCCCCTCAGTTTCAGTTGATAAAACATTTCTGCTACTGGAGCTGACATTCTCCTCAGAGTTGTGTTATTCTTTACTTATACAACAAATTCTTTGTGTTGCATTAAACACAGTATTCTAAAATATAAAATTTAACATGAAAATAAATCCCTTATTGTAAAGAAGAGAAGAGAAGAGAAGAGAAGAGAAGAGAAGAGAAGAGAAGAGAAGAGAAGAGAAGAGAAGAGAAGAGAAGAGAAGAGAAGAGAAGAGAAGAGAAGAGAACAAAAAAAAAAAGAAAAGAAGAGAAGAGAAGAGAAGAGAAGAGAAGAGAAGAGAAGAGAAGAGAAGAGAAGAGAAGAGAAGAGAAGAGAAGAGAAGAGAAGAGAAGGCTCTGGAGCAACCTTATTGCAGCCTTTCAGCATTTAAAGAAGGTCTGTAAAAAAGATGTGAGCAAACTTTTTATTAGGACCTGCTGCAATAGGACAAGAGTAATGGTTTTAAATTAAAGATGGCACATTTAGACTGGATGTAAGGAAGAAATTTTTTATGATGAGGGTTGTGAGACACTCCCAACTGCCCAGAAAGGCAATGGATGCCCCATTCCTGGTAACATTCAAGGTCTGGTTGGACATCTCTGAGTAACCTGATGTAGATGAAGGTGTCCCTGCCCATTGCAGGGGCCTTGGAATAGACAGCCTCTAAAAGACCCCTTCCGACCCAAACCATTCTATAATTCCATGATTCTACACATAAGCTCTATTTGGTCTTTAAAGAACACTTTTTTGCCCTCTCAATGCATATGTAAGAATCAGGTCTTTATTTGAAAATTTCATGCATTTGGAGAGATAAATTGTGTCTATACAGTACATACCATTTAAAAATGGCTTGACATTTTCAAAACATTATTTTGTCTAGCACTTGTGTTAACAAAAATAATATTTCAGTGCACTTGAATCACAAACCATCTATTCAGAATGTCATCTAGAGGGAAATGATAATAAAACAAAAAATGAAACAACATTTCTTGTGGCATTATCCCATTGCCCTGGAGCTATACAGGGTCTATCTCCCAGTGCCTCCCTCCCGACCTCCGACAGCTCCATTTTATTACAGCATTACCTTCTGACTTACATTTCTTTCTAGATGTTCATATATTTTTTCAAAACATTCATTCCTTACTTGCTAATCACCACTGACTATGTTTGCATCAGCTTTTACCTACCTATCACTCCTCACTCCACAAGACTGCAAGCATTTCTATGCCTGGAATATAATTTTTCTTGCTACAAAAGTTTAGCATCATCCCTGAGGCTGTTCAGAGACCTGTACTAAACAAATTCGTATTATCCACTGGTTTTTTTTGGGTGATGGCTGGGTACTGTCTACAGTCTGTTAATAGAGAGAAAACCTAGCGGGACTCATGCTATTCCACATGCATGAATCTCAGAATTTCCACTTTCCCATCACATGTTTTGAATTTGTTGTGAAAGCTTGTGATAATATAAGACTTACTGCACTAATTTCACAGCACAACAGGATTTTTGCTTCTGCAGATGAAGAAGAAAGGCACATTGTGAGATTAAATAACTTTTGTAGACTTCCTGGATTGGTAGATAGAGATTGTGTGTTCCAGCTCAGTGAGTTTCTTAGGAGACAATAGTTTCTAAGTGTATATTTTAAAGAAAATAAAGCATTTCATTATTTTATAATAATTTAAAGCTTAAATATTTTTAAAGTTTCATGAAACACCGTTAAAAAAACAAAACAAAAAAAACCCTGAAACAGAAGAGCCTTTTCTTTCTCATTTGAGTCCAGTGAAATTCTTTACTCAAAACACCCTGAATTAAACATGAGCCTATGGTTCTCTTTGCAACTGTTTTCATTTTGAGCATAGTCAAAAGAAAGCTTTGATTTTCCCACTGAGCAAAAGCATCCAGTCAAACAACACCTCCCAATGTAAAAAATACCCAATACTGAAATTTGAGCCGTAATCCAGTCTTCACCAGCTACACACAAAGCACGAGTTGTATAAACTTTAACGTACACATCTAAAACCACACACAGTCTCTAAATTTCTCATGAAAAGCTTTGGCTTTTTATTCCATGTTCAAAATTAAAACAATCCCTCATCTGAAACCATCAGTTGCCTAAAATCATTAATTTAAGAGGTATGGGTACCAAAGCTAAAAAAAACCTTCCTGGCTTTACTCCCGGTGCTCTGTGTCTGCACGGAGATGAGGAAAGCTGAGGGGGTTTGGTTTGGGTGGGTTTTTTTCTTTTGGGGATAGGGGGGCCATTTGTAGCATATGTCCTACATCTGGCAGTAGCTCACTGATAAACACGTGTAGCAGCAGGAACCCAATTATCCCTGTTGCCCTTTTTAGAATTACTATGAGTTGTGTTCTTCTAGGCAGCGGAAATAACACATGAAGGCAAAAGGCAGTGTTTTAAAGTTTCCACAGCACATTTCCTGGCGCGACTCCAAAAATTACATGCAGTAACACTCTCCCAAAGAATCTTTTGCTACTTAAAGTGTGGTAGGGCCTGCATCACATTTCAGATGTATACCTTACAAACATTGCATGTAATTGTCAGTGCACAGAAAGCAATTATGGAAATTTCAAAACAAACTTTTAATTCACTGCAAAAAAACCCTCCCATTTATTCTGAAAGGGGATCTTTCACTTTAAAAAAAAAAAAAAAAGCTTTTCATTTTTAGTTCCTACATCTCTCCTTCCCTTTAGTCCCTGATCTTGGGCTGTTTCTAGGCCACTGAGACCACATTGCTCTGTGCTGCAGATGAGACACATCAGCATGCTCAAAAATTCAGAGCAGGGGATTGAAAGTGCTGAGGTCTTTGTCTTTCCTACTCTCAGGTCTATATTTGCAAGACAGTATAAACAGCCTGTGAGTATCCCAGAGACTCTGCTTCTATGCTGGATGGTTTGAAAAAGTTACATATTAAATACAGAGAAATACAAAATTGCAATATTTTTATTAAATTGTATTCAGGAATGAATCCTATTTCTGCACACTTTCATCTAAACCCTTTTTGAAGTCTTCTTGCACTCAAACAGATTAATTTATTGAGATTATTTTCTGGGCTCATACATGTTTATATTAATAAAAATAAATCAAAACAATAAAACTCCATATTCCAGAAAGTCACTGTACAATTAGCAACTGGTTTTTCAGTTTCCCAAGTATTTTTTTTTGTCTGTGTCATTGTGCCCTGTTTTGGATTGAGCCAAAATGAGCCAGCACTATGTTACTATATAGAAGGAAAACATTCCTCCTAATGAGTATCTTATTATGAGAACACCTATATTATTTTTATAAAATTAATGTCTGTATTTACTATTTACCTTCCTGCTCAGATGACTGAATTTTGTGAGAAGAATTACAATTTTCCTCATTGCTAAACTGAGTTATAAATCTGAAATTAATATATTTGTTTCCTATTCAACATTTTGGCAGATTTTCTTTGGCACCACGAAAATCTAAGGAGGTAACCAGTTATAACAGCTTTTTACTGACTTCTTCTATGTGACCTGTAGAAAAAATGGGGAAGATGAGAATTTTTTTGAGCTCTGCAGCAAAAATATATTAATTGCATTCATCCTTCTTTGCTCTGGTCATCCTCCCATGTATCTCTCCTTTGGAAGTTCATTTTATGCTCACCGTCTGGAGGGTTTGGGACCAAGGGAAGCATTTCTCCACGTAAGGTCAGGAGGAAATGATCCAGGCTGTTCAGGTACGTGCTTTGAAAAGATCAAGCAACTCAGAAATACACCTGGTTAGCTTAGAGGAATGATTCTTAAACAATGTACACATATATATGTTATCATAACTACTTGGAAAGTTCCAAGTGCAGCCACACTTGGAAATCATTATTTGTGGACATAGGAAGACTTGCCCATACTGGTTTTCATACTAGAGTTCCATATCTGAGCCATTTTCCAAGTTAGAAATGAGAAGGGGGAAAAAAATACAAGTATTATTATATTTATTGCATTTATTTTAAAGGTGGTAAACCCAAAGGTAGGCTGCATTCTCTTCTGTACCTCCCAACCTGTCCAGTCCCTGTGCCTGGCACAACCTGCCACTGAGCACTCGCCTGGCTTTTCTGGTGGGACATGGCAAAAATCCCATGTTCCCATCTCATAAAGATGTTCATTTCTGCCAGCTAGCTTGGTCGTAGTCTGAATCTTAGATTTTTCTCCAAGAAATCTTACAGAGTGGTTCTGTCCTGCTGTCACTGTCCATGTTAGTGGTGTATTTCCAGAGAACCCGCACAGGTAGCTGCTCCTTGAAATATAATCATAGAATGGTTCAGGTTGGAAGGGACATTACAGATCATCTCATTCCACCCCTGTGCCATGGGCAGGGACACCTTCCACTAGTCCAGGTGGCTCAGGGCCCCATCCAACCTGGCCTTGAACACTTCCAGGGATGGGACATCCACAGCTTCCCCGGGCAGCCTGTGCCAGTGCCTCACCATGCTCACAGCAAAGAATTTTTTCCTCAACTTACTCTCTTTCAGTTTAAAACCATTGCCCCTTATCCTGTCACTATTTGTCCATATAAAAAGTCCCTCTCTTTCCTTTTTATCATCTCCTTTAAGGTACTGGAACACTGTAATGAGGTCTCCCCAAAACCTCTCCTCCAGGCTGAACAACTCCAGTGATCACAGATAATAACAGATCTTATTTCCTTTTTAAATCCTCTTTGTTCCTTTATGTGGCAGTTTAACTGGATGCAAAGAACTTGCCAAAGGAGACAGAAATTACTTATTTCCTTTAAATACACTTGCATATTCTGTATGTTCACAAAAGTTTAGACTGCCATCACGAAGCATGAAAGCACTAGTGAAATACAGCAACTATACTGATTGGTGCCATTAGGGAAAGGAATAATATTTAAATGAAATTAGACAGAGATCTCAGGCACACAGAACATAAATATTTAATTTGGAATTTCACCAAGACACTGGGGCTAACACCTTTAACTTGGCACATGCAAGATTTTTAAATGACCACAAATTTTATGAGGACCTCAGATTTCACCTCCCCTTTAAAGGATTGGCTCCCCAGTGGAAAGGATCTGGTGAGAAGCTGATTCTTTATTAGTTCAGGTGGGAATTTGGCCTTTGGTTCTTATTTCATTAATGTAAGAGAATCACAACATTCATGCACAGAATTTGGTGCTAAACAAAATTTGTTCCTGAAGGCTTTACTGGGAATTCATTGCAAGAACCAATTAAGCCAAGCATATCTTACCTATGAAGTGAATTCAAAAGCAAATGACCCAAATCTTACAGAGGCTTATTAATTTTTGCAGGAAAAATAAAAATAATCTGCTCTCTCTCTTTTTTTTAACTCCCCTCCAAAACTTAAAAATAAAAATTAAAAAAAAAACCACAAAAAACTTCAAAGGGAAAAGAGTCAATTCATAGTTTAAATACAGTAAGCATCCTGTATAAAGTCTTTGTTTAGTAATTAGAATTAATTTATAGGATTTTTTTTTTCTTCTTTTTGTAGACAATGTTGGTGTGTCTTGTATTTTTTTGGTGGGAATACTGCAATTAGAAGAAGTCAGAATAAAAACAGTAGGTGCTAAAAATTCTCCCAGATACAAAAATCTGTAACACTGTGGCACATTATCAATTTAGGCACAGTGGGTTTTAGACAGATAATTAGCAAGTCTTGGCTGACCAACTTCCATACTGCTGCAATGAAGACTAAGAAAGAGACAATATTTTTCAACTAGTAAATCAACTTCTGTCAAATAAAGTTTTGCAGGCACTAATACAAGAATTTTATGTATTTTCAGTATCTAATTTGTATAGTGAAATGAGGCAAGTAGTAAAATGTACACAATTAATTTTATAGTGCATGGTCTGCAAGTGGTTTTAGGAGGAAATTCACATTTTTCTCATTAAAGCTGGTTGGGAATATATCTTCCAATTAAAGTGATTTTTCGTTTTTCTTTTTTTTTTGAGTATTGTAAATAATTGACTATTAGAAAAAAATGAGCTTGAAGAGTTTAAAAAATCAGGAATGGCACGATTTTCAACATGGCACTTACACATGTGTGAACATCCAGACTAGAGAAATAACTAATAAATCCACATCCTCCTCTATTTATGGCCCTGATTAAAACTTGGAACCAAGTTTTTCCAGCAACATGAGATAAAGCCATTTTTCTAGGGGCGCATCCAGATGGCGATTTATAAACTATAGGAAGCTTGATGTCATTGTGAAAATTCAGCTGCATCCCGGCTGATGCAACTGCTCTGGTATGCAAAGATAACTGCAAGCACGAGCTCTAGTTAACTTCACATGTAATTTTTTGACATGATTATGCAACTGAGATGACATAAGAAGCAATGATCTGAACTTCGTTTGCCTGTATTCCTCGTTCCTCTGGCAGCAGTTGTGGGCCATGGTGCCAGAACACCATTACAGTCTGAGATCCTGAACAAGCACAGCCAGACTGGCCCAGTGCCGGGCTCAGGAGGAGGAGGAGGAAGAGAAGTTGTCCATCACTGTACCAGACTTGGACAGTACTGAAAAGAGGCCAGAGATTGCTTTGCTTATTTCTACTTCCTCTCTTCTTACCCCACACATTCCCAAACATCTTCTGATCTACCTTGTTTTTCTTGCCATTTGAATTCAGAAGATGTTTTCAGAAGGATTAGAAGGCTTTCAGAAGCTGTAGAAGGTGTTATTAGTTCAAAGCAATGGTAAAGAACTCAATAATATGTGTATTTCAACAAAATATTTTCTTGTTCAATAATAATTACTCAATAGATTGAGACGCAATGAAATATTTAAACAAATTACTGAGAAGTGTACAAGACCAGCCAGAAAAGAGAGGACAGATGATATATTTTCTAATACTTCAGCAAAATTGTGAGGACTTTCTGTTGCCTTCTTCTTTTTGTCTCAAAGTGGGGACAAGCATCTGGTGAATATGAAAAGATGCTGGAGATGGGGAAGGCTAGGGTAAGAAAATACCATAGTAGTGAACAAATTCCAGTAGCCCAGTTTGGAAAGCATTGCCTATTTAATGGTTATGTGTACATTATCATTAGGGTCTAATGACCAACTTTCCTGGCATTGAAATCTGACTAAATGAACCACAACAAGTAAAACTCAGCAACAAAAGTCACTTTAATGGGACAAGAATTGCATTCTGTATGTGCAGAACAGGTGGCAAAAGAGGGCCAGCCTCTCTCTCTAATCCTCCTTAAGACGTGATACCGATTAAGCAGATATTTTTCTAATTTCAGTGTAGCATACCTGATCCTTAAAATGAGACTTTAGCTCTTGGGGAAGTTGATGGCATATAATTTCCTCTCATTTAGACAGATTGCTGGAGAAGCATGCTAGCAATAAAGATAAGCTTTATTTATCATAATTATAGTGACTTGTTCTTTTAATTAATTTTCCAATTCACACTAATGTTTATATATTAAACAATTTACATTACTGCTTAGTGGAGGTAATATTGATATTACTCTTATTTAAAAAAATGTGTCTCCATTTATGGTATAAACAAACACAATTGTGTAGCACAATTTAGGAAACCTGCTTTGTGTGCCATAGCAGAAATTAGCTCATCAAATATGTTGTATTTGGTAGAGACTAAAGGCCATTAGAAGCATCATGTCTCTTTCCCATCAATTTATCAAATTGTTGTCTGACTGGCATTTCCTGATTACACACTATCTTCTTTGTGCATTTTCTTACACTTCAGTAGCTGGCTCTGTCAGAAAATGAAGGCATCTTTAAATTAACATCCATCCATCTTTAAATTACTTCCATTCATAACTCCTTTAAGCCAGAGCCAAATTAAATTCCAAGGAGCCTAGAAGGGGAAGAGCTTATAAGGAAAGTGAGGATTAATGTTGTTTAAATGCACATTTTCTTAATATCTCAAAGCTCCTTGCCAATCTTGCTTAGATGTTTACTCTTGTTCTGCCAAGCTGCTGACAATTGTGACTTTTAAATTGATTTCTTTGTTAGAACAGCCAGATGAATGAAAATTAGATTTAGTTACTATATAATCAGTATGACTATCAGAAATAATGGTGTCTCCTTTCCCTCAGCACATCCTTTGGACCATACCTCAATTTATGGTGTTTGCAGGCAGGATGTGAATTGTGCTGGGAAACAGCCATGGGGCTTGCAAGGAGAGCATTCCAGCCTTTTTTTTTTTTTTGGTCTGTTTTGGGTTTTAATTTTTTTTTAAATTTATTTTTGTTGTTTTTTCTTGTTTGTTTGTTATGTTTTCTTTGGTGAGTTGGCTGTCCCTTCTCCCTCCACAATGTGGGCTGACAATGCTATGCTGACTATTCTGATAACATCCAGAAATAAATGAAGTACAAACTTGTGAGTGATGGCTGGTTCATATATGTCTTTTGCTCTCTCTGTACAATGGATGCAAACATGTGTAATTAATTTTTACAAATATTTTTCTCCTGTTTACAGATATCTTCCAAGTAACATCCTTCTGATTCTGTGAAATTGGCACACCAAAATTCACTTTGATATTGAACACTGCCTCTGTTTTTAATACTTCTCTCAAATTCTGAGAGATAAGAGTATTCACAATATATCCTGCCCTGAAAAAAAATTAAATACCTTCAAATAGACTTCACTGCTATTGTGTTTTTCCCAGCCTCTTCTATCCCTTGATCTTACAAGATGTATTCATACTTTCCATTCCCCCTTCCCGCTAACTAACATTGCTCCTTATTATTTTTTCTTAAATTTTGAAAATTGACATCAAATTCAGAGAAACTAAAATATCATCAAAAGACGTTTTTTAGTAGTAGAATCTAAGTTGTGGCAAGGACACCTGTCTGGAATAAACCTGATTTAGCAGTGATAAATCGTGATACCTTTCAAGTCCTGTCCTGAGCTATTTCACTTGACTAAGAGTAAAGGTACATACATTGAGATATATACACATATATAGAGATATATATATGTACACACTTGAGACAGCTTTTCCCTCCAGGACTGCTTGCTGCAATGAAATGCACTGCCAATTTGGTCTCCATTTTATCTTTTCTCTGAGAAATGGCATTGTGCTCTTAATTGCACACCCAAAATCCAACAACTAACACAGTGTCTCTAATTTCTCCTTCTATGCATAATAGAATATTTCAGGAATGAGTATTATTCAGTTTCTGCTGGCAAGTTAGCAAAGAAGAAATAGTGTCCTAAAGAGGCTTTTCATTGTGTTTAAAGAGAATAATATTCTTCAGCTTTAAATTTTCTCTCTTTCAACATAGTATCAAGGGTCAGAAAAACAATCCCTCAAAAATCCAAAATGCTAATTTTATAATGAGAAATATCAAAGAGCTAGCAACAACAAGCTGCTGTCTTCCAATATCAAAGCTCAAAAATAGAAAGAATAAGTACTCCCTTTTCTTTTAGAAATAAGGGCAAATTTACTATTGTGAAAAAGATTTTTTTCTTTCCACCACAAATGAAAACTTTAATATTTTTCACTTTTGTCTCTCACAGCACTTTAAAAAATGTGGTAACAATCAAATGCTGCTTGTAGAGCATAGAAAATATTGGGGATATTTTCAGTAGGTGAAAATAACATGTTTTATTCAGGCACTTTGAGACCCTTGGGGTGTCAGGCACAAAAATTGTGTTCTGTGTTAGCACCTGAGTGAGAGGAAGAACAGAGTATAAGGGAGTACTAGATGAAAAGTTTAAGAAATTTTGCATCAGTATGCATCTTCTTTAAAAAGTAATAATACCAGATCCTCATGCTTTTCAGAATTTAATGAAAGAATGTATATTAACACGCAGTGTGCCAACTTCCTAATCAACAACACCTTTTATTTAAACATTCACTTCTGAAACACCTGAGGCTGTCACAGCCTCATGCTCTAAAATACAGCCGAGGCTTGTGCTTTTCAGGAGGGAGAGCAGAAGAATAACCAGACCCAGTTCCTTTGTTCCTACCCAGCCTTGGTTGTTAATCAACTTTTCTCGGCCTCCAAATCTGTAATTATGGTGTCGCTTTCAGGCTGCAATAGAATACCAGGTTTACACAGCACAGGGAGAGATAAACAAGTACTCAGTGCAATTTGAAAGGTTTTGACCTTTAAAAGCTGTTAATCTACACGTGAATTATAATTAATCAATTAAAGGAGATTCAGTCTAGTACCAACATAATTAGATACAATTTTACTGCTGAATAAGCCATGATAACCCCATACAAATGAAGACAGAGTCCACTGCTCCTTACATTTTCAAATATCCCAGCTCGGCAGTTTTAGCAAAACTGTGTAGTTTTCCCAAGTGGGATTTTTATGGCTTTGGAAAACTGAAGTGTTGAATAGTGAGACTGTGTTCCAAGTTCAATAATGTGGAATAGTGTTTGGAAACCTCTTCTCGCTTTAGCCTACGTACTGTCTTCAAATATTTCCCCGAGAAAGAAGGCAGGGAGGAAGATGTGATCCAAGGCACCACAGGAGTGGAAAGAAGTGATTGCTGATGACTGTTTTCTGACATCTTTGAGGCCAAATTCAGGGATAAAACAGTAAACAAAACACACATCGTGTGTGTTGTATTTAACCACCACAGCTAATAGCCCTCAACCTGACTCCAATGGGAATAAGCAGTGATTAGAGACACCTGCAGGTTAATAATTGGAGGCATCTAAGCACAGAGGCAATTAATATAAGAAAACTCTCCTGAGGTTGGAAAGGCAGCACTGTTTAAATAAATAAATAAAGGAATATGTATGCATACATAAAAGGGAATAGTTTTTCTTCCTCTGAATAGACCAGCTTTCTACAGGGACTAGAGACGAAGTCATCACTGAGGCATCCTTCAATACCAGTGGGAATCTTGTCCCAGAAAGATGGCTGGAATAAAGATTTTGATCTGCTTTCAAAACTTTAGTAGCCTAAAATGTTAACAGTGGTCAATTTGGATACATATTTTCAAATTAAGTTTTGGTCCCAACTTCGAAGTTTCTCTGTAGAAACTTCGCATTAATTTCAAAAGCATTTTCATGCCTTTTACATAGCGTAAGAAATAAGCCAAAATTCTGACATGGTAGAGACTACTGAAGAATAGTTTTACATGCCTGAATCCACAGATCTATGAATGATCTGGGATGTATAGCTTACTGAACTTTGGTTTTAATATATAAAGTTAACATAGATGGCATTTTAAGAAATTACATGTAAACCAGAAGAGACGATATTTTTTTCCTGGAAATTTTCAATCTTTCAGGTAAAATTTCTCCCCCAAGTATGTATGATGCAACTAACATTTCACTATTCATTTTCTCTTCAAAGCCTGCTGCTAAAATAGATGTTTCAAGGGTAAGTAGCAAAGGCTAATGTATTCCTCAGCAAAATGGAAAAATGATAAAGTGAAAAAATACATTAAAGGATAACTCTGACCATGTGATCTGGTCATAAAAAAACGCATTTTCAGAGAAAGAAATCAAAACCATGCAAGGGCATTAATTATTTATAGACATAAGGGTCCCCAGGAAACACACAAAATTTGCCCTTAAATAATTCGGTTTAAGAACTATTCCTGTTGCTTTTCCCTGACTTCTAATGAATAAATAACTTGCTTCAATCTTTCTACATTTTCCTCAGTTGATTTTGGCCAGAAATTTATCTACTCCTTCCTCAAAATTCTGGTCAGAAAAGGACTTTGTAGAGTGCATACATATTTGGGGCTGAGGAGGGTCTGAATTAATGAGAGAAACATAATAAGATTAAACAAAAAATTGGAGAAATAAAGAAGAAGGAAAAAAAAAAGACACAGCCTCACAACTAACCCCAAACCAAACAAGGCACAACATAACCACTGATTTTTTCCTACCAACCTGGGGGACTTCTCCCACCCTCTCTTGTTAATGGAAAGGGATGAGGAAATCTCATCTTTCCCTCTCCTCATGCAGCCTCAGGTGCAGCTTCAGGCACAGCAGCCACCCTGCCCACATACTGGCCTGTACTTCAGCTCCAAAATAAGTCAGAATAAGGTATGGAGCAGATACCTATTTAAAAAAAGGACATTTTTCAGAGTAGTAAAAAGTGTTGCCAAGTCTCCCTGAACAGCCAGGCCACGGACAGCCATACACATCTTTCTTGCTTCTTATAAAATATGCCCCATCAGCCTGCATTCTTCTAACTTCATGCATATTTTCTTGATTAAGATTAAAATTAATTGAATTAGAAGTGTATTTTAAAATACACTTTAAATTTAAATTTCCAGCTTTCAGTTTAATCCTGTTAGCTGACAGTAAACTTATCCCAGTTTTCTTGCACTGAATTTCCAGAACATTTTAGCTAACATTTAACATAATGACATGTTCAAATGTAATAAGAACAAGGCAGAAAGGTCTCTCTGAGAAGAAGGGCAAGTCATTTTTTCTCATGTAACTTGCTCGTTTTTGTTCTATACATTGTCAGATTAAGTGGGCTACTCTGAATTTAAAGAAGATAAGCTATTATTACATTGTGTTCCAAAATCTTCAGAGAAATACCAGGGATAATTACCTTTAATGTCACTTTATTAAGCAACATTCTTGTGTGATGCATCTGTGTTGTGTATTCAGGAGTGGAATTTCTAATTCTAGTTGTAACTTTTGTGTTTACAGAAAGGCAAAACTCAAGCAGCATAATTTATGTATAATGTCCCCTAGGTTAAACATTTTTCGTGTAAAAATAAGTTAGAAACAAAGAGAAAAAGGACATATGTATTCACCCAGAGACATGTGAGATGTGTCACAGAAATGGCAGTTAGGGCTCATTTGTATCCTTTCCTAAGAGTTCTCTTGGCAAAAAAACTTTTCTTCACAAATTTCTTCATTGTGTTTGTTGCTAAACAAGACAATTCTTATTTACAATATTTAGCAGAGAGAGAAGCAATAATTTTTTTTAAAAAAAAGACAATTAGCTTATTCTGGAGACTAAAAATTTTAGGGTTTATAAAGAAAAATGTAATTCTCACTGAAATGTGGACATTGCTGCCAATGCAAAACACTACATATATATAGCTGCCTAATGAAACGAATGTGAATGTATGAATAATATCACCCAGAAGGTAGGAATAGTGATCTTCTGAACCCAAAAATCTGAATTGTATTAGTCCAAGACATTGGGGCATGTTAACCAAGGCCAGTGGCCTGCGTAAGTGCTTTCACATGCTCCCACCCTGCCGATGGGATTGAAGGACAGGAAAAGTTGTGCTAACATTTGTGGGGATGTGATTTGTTCTCCTACTTCTTTAGGGATGATGGATGAGTACAGACTGTAGCAGAGATTTTTCCACCCAGCTGAGCTCTGCCATTTGGCTTTGTTTAAAAACACAAAGGAGCTACATGATACAAATCATGCAGTGCAGTGGTGGAATGGTGAAGTTTTCTATCAAATGCTTTTATATGTTTGTTCTTGAAAACTTTGGTACCCAAGTTCTTTATTTCCAAGTCTCTTACAATTCTAAGTTCATAAGAAGTTGAGTTCCAGGTGACAAGTAGAAACTGATTGGTTTGTCCAGGATGACACACAGGGAACAAGACTTGGATGAGGTATTAGTCCTCAGCCCAAGGTAGCATTGCAAGGTTAGGAATTGCCTTTAATTTTGGGATAAAGGTAACACAGAAACATTAAAAATGTAAGAGAAATCTTGTTGCTTTCTCAAAGGAAACCTCTTAGGAGTTGTTCTTCTAAGTGAATTAATTAGAAATTGCTCATGGTCCTCAAGACATCTCACTCTGATTTACTGTTTTTCATGTTACCACTGGAATATTGTTTCATTCACTGTACAGTTTAAGAGGTAAATAAATTTTGGGATAACTTATGTGACTTGAGAGATTTAAAGACAAATGCTTTTTCAAGAATTCTCACTGTCATGGCCACCAATATTATTTGAGTTATACATCCATTTCCGGGATCACTCTCCTTGGGACCTCTAGCTTAGTCTGAACCATAAAGATCTCAATGAAAGAATGGAAAAAGTGCAGAGCCTCTGCTCTGTGAACATCAATAAAAATACAGGGAAAATCTACCTCTCCCTTCCAGGACTCCTGCCTGTGCAATCAGTAAATTAGGACATAAGCACACTCAGTGAACTTCCAGACAGGATAGAACAGAGCTGTCCACAAACAGGAAGAAACTGTATTTCGAGAGCTACACACAACTAGCCAAAGCTCCATTAAACAGCAGGTGTTAGACAAAGCCTATCTCTGCCTGACAACAGCTCATATGCCATTTCATAGCCATTTTACTGAGGAGTTTTTAGTACCATACTACACACATTTGAAGAGGAAAAGACTAAACCAAATCTCTCTTACTCTCCAGAGTATATATAGACACCTGCCTTACTGTTTTAATTTGGTTTCATTTTGCTGTCCTATAGCAAGGTCAACTTCAAAGAACAAACAAAAATAACATTGGGGATTGATATTAACATTATTAAACATTTAACAACACAATTTCAATCACTTTCAATCAATATTTTTGCCAAGAATTCAAAATCTGTAAAGAAATTATAACCCAGGCATCTTAAACTTGAAAGAATAGGCTACTTACTCGTAATAACAAGACCTGGAGTTAGAGCTTTAAAAATTAAAATTTATAGAGCCCTAAAAACTCATGTTGGCGAGCAAAATAACTTTAAAATACAAATATCTTCTTGGATAACCTATATATTTCTCAATAAGCCAGTATCATAGGTCTCTGGAGAATGCATCCAAATTCTAAAGTAAATTTTATTACACATTTTCTCTTCCAACTTTGAAAACTACAGGAAGATTTGGTAAAGTAAAAATACAATACCCTTTTGCTTCAAACCTAAACATTCTGTAGCTTGGAGCAAGCCTTCAAGAAAAGTAAAATATTTATAAAGTGTTTTTCATCATCCTGGGAAACACAAACGTAATCTCAGCATATGTTTTAACGTTTATTAAGTGACCCATCACCAACGAATATTAACTGAAGTTTGTAGCACTCAGTGTGGGCCACGAGGTAACTCTGTCTAGCATCACACTTTCGTAAGCATTTCTGGATGACAGAATCACAGAACACCCTGAGTTGGAAGGGACCCATAAGGATCATCAAAGTCCATCTCCTGGTCCTGTACAGAACACCCCAAGAACTCCACCATGTGCTGAGAGCATTGTCCAAACACTTCCTGAGCTCTGTCAGGTTTGGTGCTGTGACCACTGCCCCTGTGAGCCTGTTCCAGGGCCCAGCCACCTTCTGGGTGAAGAACCTTTCCTGATATCCAAACTAAACCTCCCTTGCATTTTTGTAGCCCACTACAGGATGTGTGCTGAATATTGGAGACAATACCAAATTGAGGTCATAAAAGGCATGTGTGGATTTATGATACGAGTTTACTCTCATGTATTATTTAGAAAGATTTCTCAGAATAGAAAAGTTGCTCATTTATACACTCCTTAAACCAGCTAGGTGCTAATTTCATAAGTAACCTATTGATCCGAACCCACAACCTGAAGAAAAAAAAAGGCAAATTCTCTTTTGCTTTGTGGAATGCTGATAGGGATGCAATGCCTCTCCTTAAAATATAAGACTAGTATGGCAATCTTGTTATGTTGAATGAAAGACTGAAACTTAGTTATTAAACAACTTTCAAAACAGTAATACATGGCTGGGTTATGGACTTACCTTTTAATCATGTTTATCCTCATTTATATACATTTCTAGCTTGTGACAATATTCATTTAACTCTTCTTAGATTTAAAATTAAGATCATTTTGGAACAGATTTTTTTTTAATCTCGTGATAATTTTGAAAGCCAACACATGTCTTAAATTCAAGAAAAGTTCATATTTGAATATGGAAATTTACCTTTTATGTACTCATCATGCCTCACTAAGAAGTTTAATTTTATGTCCAAATGAAATTTCATGAACAAATCTCTTCTGTGTATCCATTTTTATGTAATAAATATGACCAAGCTAGGTTCCTACAGTCATTATAGCTGGCTTTTCTTTTGTTTTACTAATCTCTTAAGATTAAATCTTTCTTTGCTGTCTTTTCCCTCTGCTTCCATATTCCAAGCTATTGTCAAATGATATTCTTTCTATGTGAAATACCTTAAAATCAACTTGTATTTTACTTTTGTGCATATTATTTTTTGGATGAAATGAAAATACCTTTGAGTTTAAAAAAAAAATAATGTATGGAAATAGAACTTTTTTTATATGTGTCATCCCTGAATTGTTCTGTCTTTTAGGGGCGTATTTAACATTCCTGTCAAAATACACAGATATTTCTTAGACTTTATGGTTAATCAGTTTTGTGAAAAACATGCATTTGAGCTCTACTTTCACATGGTGTGATGGAAAATGACTGTCAGATATGTCACTACTCACAAACATTTTCACTGGGAGAGATTATCACCACTGGGATAACAAAAACAATTCCAAGCAACATACCTGACTAAACGCAATTAAATAAACCAGGTTAAGCACCAAAAGTTTATTGAACACTGTGTATGATCAATCTGTATAGCTAATTATAACAACAATATAATCCTCATGAACTGAAAGGTTTTCAATAAAATCAAAACTAAATGTATTCTGTGAGTTAAGACTAAGATCAAATTTATCTTAGGCAACACATTAATCTTTTATCAAGATTTGTGCTATAAACTGTACGTTGCAGTGCCTTGAAAAAAATCTCTGTCATGGCTCATATTGCATAGTGCCTCCTCCTCTTTCAGGTTTTCAGTGCTGGAAATGTTTTCTGTTAGCTGGAACTTTGACCATATTATTTCTCTTCTGATCCTCTCTCCAGTGCCACTATTTCCCAGGAAGATGTGGCACGTCCACTCCTCTGGACCTGCAGCCCTCCGTTGCTGTTTTCTAAGATTAGTTTGCCATTCTTATCTGCACTGACCTAACATTCCAAAATTATAACCTCTTAAATGCACTAAATGGAACCTTCTATGAAGCAAAAGGGGTAATATGTTGAAAAGAGGAGAGGATAAAGTATAAAGCAACCTTAAAGTTTAATACATAAAGAAGCCCATATAGGTACACTGTTTCTCCAGAACACACCACTTTGCCTAGGAGATCAAAAAAAAGGAGTCAAAAAGGAAAGTAGCATAAAGACTTGTCACTGGCTTGGCTAATTAGATACAGAAAACAGATAAAACTGGGGAGATAATACTGATAATCAAATGCATAATGATTATATGAAGTTGTGTTTGATAAAAAAATGTTTTGCATCAGCTTGTGAACACCTCACCTGTCACAGACCCTAACTCTAACCGCAATATAAATTTTTTCTACATGGGGTAATTTATTATTAGTGTAGGTCCGAAAAGTTGAATGAGATGTTGGGATCTGAGTGTGGGAGGATGAGCAGACCTGCCCAGCCTCAGAGGTTGCTGGTTGAGTCCCACAGTGATGCTGGCACTACTTACTTAAGTTGCTGCACAGCTGCAGGGTAGGAAAGTTCCGTGATTTCACAACTTGTTTACACTTAGTCGCATAAAACATATTTGCCACAAGTCACTGGTCCAAAATGTTTTCTAGGTCCCTGGACTTAGCCCACTAGAGATGGTCTAATGGAGAAACTATGAACAAAAGCTCACAGAAACTACCAAAGACCCTGCTGACTTTACTGATCTTTAGATTGGACTATGACAGTACATCTGCTTTCATTTAACATGAGACTGAAGTGTGATAAAGAGAGATATTACCTTTCACATTCACTTTCTTGAAATCCAGTATTATCTTTTTTTTTTTTTTCTCTTTTAACCTTTAAAGCTTTTTGGTATATGGTTACTTTAGTAAAGCGTCTGCCGTAACACATACCCAGCTGATGAAACTGTTGGAAAACATAGATCAAGGAAGGTGTCCTAGATACCATAAATAAAATAAAATAAAATAAAATAAACCTTACTTTTATTTCGGTATTCACATTTTGCATGGGGTAGGGGGAAGCAGCAAATTACTTAGTCTACTAGGTTAAGAAAAATTTCCAGTAGCATTTTAGGTAAAGCCAGGCAGTCTGCAAAGAACTAATACTGAAACTCAATTCATTGCCTCCAAGAATTTTAACACCTTGAAGAAAGCCATGAGCATCTAAGGAAAAAAACGTGAAGCTCAGTTGAGGGTATCCCTGAACCATTGAAACCTGAACACCGAGCTGAGCACTTTCACATCTGCTTACATACCTTATGGGGGCATTTTATCTTGTATAGATGTCCAGCAAATACAGAACACAGTTCTCAAGTATGTAAATAGATATGGACTGACTCAAGAGGAGTAGAGATACACGAAACTAGAAAAACACAAGGGCAGATTTTATCTGAATTCTGTGCCTGGATTACAGGCTACCTTGTCTCTACACATTACATGGTGCTATAGCTGCCGTTCAGGGCAAGTCAACTAAGATGAAGTGGGAGATATTGAAGAACAGACTTTTTTTTCTCTCTCTCTTTTTTTTTTTTTTTTTGGTAAATAAAAAGTAGTTTTATTCAAATATATTTTTTTATGATCAGCAGCAGTTTTTAACTCCTGGAGAATTCAGTGTTGGAGTGATGGTTTAAAAGGAAGCAAAGGGAGCACATTTCACAAAGAAATAAGCTGTTAATGAGACCTTGCTCTAGCTACATAGCTGAGGTCAGTTAAGTCATCCTCTCTTGTAAAACCAGTAGGAATGGCTGAGTGATTAACTCATTTGCTAAATGACTGAACTAGATCAGACTCTCAAGAAATTCATGGGATGAAGAGTAGTTGTTCAGATGTGCAGGTGCTACTACTCAGTTTCTGGAAATTATCCTCTTCTGGCAGCTATTTAATTCAGTCTAATTACATATGCAAAATTCGGTTACTTTTCTTACACACCACTCATTTTCCAAAGTAAACTGTTGTAAGGGTTATACTACATGTCTACCCCACATACCTGTTGAATAGAAATGGGTTAAACCTAGACAGGAAACGTAGCATACAACTCAAAATAACTGTTTCAGAAATGCACATTTGCAAGTGGTCAAAGAAAAAAAAAAAAAACCAGACAAATACCAAAACCCAAAAAAAACCAAAAAAAAGGCAAAAAAATAAAAGCCATTCTTTCAAACTGTTTTAAATTAAAAACTATTGATGTTCACAACACAGTATTAATATGTCCTTGACCTCGATGATAAAAACCTATTGGATATTAAATTTTCCTAAAAGCTACTGGTCAGTTTTGGATGTTATGTGGTTTAAGCAACCACAGAGTACTGCATGATACAGTAACTGTAAAAGGTCAAGCGAATGTACTCAAAGAACAGTAGACATAATTGTGTTCAAACTATATTAGATCATGAAGGTCATCTTTCTGAAAAAGTAGAGCTGTTTAAAGGAGTTTAATTTCTCATGATTTGTTTGGGTTTTCAAAGGACAATATTGTTGGCTGACCTTTTCAGTAGAGAGTTACTTTCTGAAATATTGTTTTAATTTAAATATCACCATAACTGCTTACCACTGAAAATTCATCTATTAAATCTAAACACGTCTTAGAAGGTTGGAGTGAAACACAGGAAAGGCCATTTTCTAATATTCTTCTCTCAGGTATCTTAAAGCTTCTCATTGCAAAATTTCCATTGGGTTAAAAAGGCTCTTTTCTTTCAGACTGAGACTCAAACACCACAGGTCCTAGAGTTGCCACAGTTGTTAGCGCTTTCGGGAGGTTGATTTCTAAAGGTGGATAGGCACCAGAGGAAAGAGTAAATGCACTGTTTCCACTTCTAGTGCAGAACAGTCTTATATGATAATATTCAAGTTGGTCTTCTACTCTACTGAGACTCACAATCACCTCAAATTCACAGCATCAGGCAGCGAGTGCATCATGAACGCATCTTCCACTCACTGAAGTCAGTTTCTTCCCTAGCAAAAATTGGTGTATAAAGCCAGGATGTAATTAAAATCAAACCTATATTTATATGAACCTTGTTAAACATCTACAGAGTGTAATAGTGAGCTGTCTGTGCCAAATTTATAACCCTACCACTTTGGAAAGAAAATCATTGACTACTAAATGGAAGAGAGTGTGGTGACTAATGGGGTTCATACTAAATCTTCACGGCTTGTTCTGGATGGCTGAAATCAAAAGAACACTTTTCACCACTTGGAGTCTGGATGTGCTTTGAAAACCCTAGACTTCCCTCTCTTTGATCCAATGAAATGAAGTGAAACATGTAGCCTCCAGGCAGTTTTTAGGTACTGAAAGATCAAATGGATGCTATTACAGTGCAATTTGCTTGGTGAAGCCTAACACAACGGATCTGCTCAAAACTTACCCTGCATTTTGCAGACCACATAGAAGAGGAAAAGGTAACTAAATTGAAGTTACAGTACATTTGTAGAGTTGATTCAAATGTTACTGAAAAAAATACATTCCTTACTAGCACTGGTAAGGTTCAAGATCCACACTTGACTAAGAAGCTGCTCTGGAATTCCATTTATCCTTGCAGTGTGTATAACACCGCCTTGGGTTTGACTTAAATGTTTGGATGGTCTTTTTGGTTTTTTATTAAAGGAATAGATCTGTTTAAATGGTTCATCTGAATGGAATTCTCTGTTCAATCTATACCTTGTATTAGTCAATAAACACGTCCTGTCTTCTCCGCATGTATCCTTATGAATTAAGTATTGCCATGACTTTGATCTTTCTCCTCTAATTTCATTTTTGTCTTGTCTCTAATTTCCTAGAGTTTTGGTGCTCTACATGGATAATCATTCAATAAGCTTTTAGGATTCACAAACATTTTCTTGAATGAAATGGCAGAGTTCCAAATAGCTACACAAGAGAAAAACCCTAGAAATTTGTTTATACGAATAGTCCCTCATCATATTTTATTTGCTATGCTTGGCTTATTTTATTACAGAAAAATGGAGTTAACATAAGACTACTAATTATCCAATCAAGAGTGGCATCCCAACTTTTCATATAAGAATTTAATATAGGACAGAAGAGCTGCATTTGGAATTCACTGGAATTTGGCATTCTCTACAAGTTTGAATTGGAAATTACAGTATTTTTCCCTGGTCTCCCATAGACTTAATTCTCTATGTGTAATAATCTGAATAGTTCTAAGAAATCAACTTTTACAGTGTGGTATCAAAAACATTAATTTGGTCCATTGCTCCTGAAAAAATAATGACTTATCAAATAATCAATACAGTTACTCATCCACAGCATTAATGTGAGAGTCAACAAAATATTCAATAGAAAATGCTAATAACTTGGGAGATAGTCCACAAGTCTCAGATTTTAGCTGGGTCTACTAGAGCATAAAAAGACAGGAAGATCCAGGTTTGAGATTCTCAGAGGCTAAATGGAAAAACAGAATTGATTGCTAAGACGCCCTGACCCAAACTTTTCCCTGTGTGAAACTCCTTTTGTTCATGATTATTTAAAAATAAAATTCCTTCCTGCTTATGGTAAAAAAACCAATTTAACCAAAAGCAAAACAAAACCAACCAAAAAAACCCAACAAAACCCCAACCAAACAAACAAAAACCCCTTTCAACAAACTCATTAACAAAAACCAGTCTTATTTCACTAAGACTTTTCCTAAACATCTTGACATCCTTATGAATCTTGGCACTGTTGTATAAGTAGGAGCACTGGTTACCTGACTGAACAAAAAATATTCATCAAATCTGATGCTAGTGTCAGTCTATTTCCACTAACCCAATGTTTCCAGTTCTGGGTAAGTTAATATTCACCATTCTAGGCATGAGCAGAATTTCATGGTTTTCATTCATTCATAAACCTCGAAAATACGTTGTTATTCTTCATGACTGAAACCTGAAATCTAATGTATGCACATGTGCATTCACAGTTAAGTTATGCAAAACTGCTACCAAGCATTAATGCAACATCAGCTGGATTGATTTGCCTCTTGCAGGCACTGGCAGCTTTCGAATCACGTTTGCTTGTTTCGTGAATGTAGTTTTGATTTTGCAGATTTAATTTTAGATCTAATTTTCAGCGATGCCTAACTGACCCAGTAGCTATAATTCTGTTTTTAAAACTGACTTAGCCTTCCAAACAGCTAATGAATAACATTAGTTTCATTCACCAGCTGCCAGGTCCTTCAAGATGATGAGGACCTGCCAGTGAGGCAGAAAGAAAACTTACTTTTTTTTTTTTTTAAATTTCAAGCTTATTTAGAGCTAAGTGTCATTACTCATATTGAGATGAATTCAATAAATTATTTACAATCTCTAAATTACCTGTGACTGATAAATTCTGAGATTTGGCCCATGATACTTAATATTCAAGGTGTAAGTCATGTCACACCTCTTTAACTAAAGCTAACACATCCTGCAGCACAGCTGGAAGACTTCCTTGAAAAACACAGCCATAACTTGGATTGCATCAAGTTCAGAAATACTTTCATGGTTTTGCAATAATAACTCACAACTGCAGATCTCAGTAGGCTGCCAATCATTTCTAGGTACCGTTACTATTAAAAGACTAATTTGTACCCTTCGTCAGTGATGTAAATCCCCCGGCCTGGGCTACACAATGTTTCCTCTGTGAGGGACTCAAGCCACACTCAAATACAATTAATTGCCTACAAACTGTGTCTTTCATTCAAGTGTGTCGAAGCATTAATTTTGATCTTATCTTTCCACAGATTGATAGCAGAGCATATTTTTATGGTGATTTCACAGGACTGCTTGAAGGAAAACAGCACTGGAATATTTTTCTTGCCTACTTTCACAGTAACTTTGTTTTTTTGCATAATTAAGAGAAAGTATGGAAGCTTAGATTTCCAAAGACACCTACTGGAAGGTAGGTGCCCAAATACTGATTTTTATGGGATGTTAAAATCCAGCTTGTCTTAGATTCTCCCTTGACTCTTACCGTATAGTCTGATCAGGAAAAAAGTGGAAGTGGCACTAATGTGTAAACTATCCAGAGAGGAAAGGGTGAAAAATGATGAAGATTCTTGCTTCCTTCTAAGTAAGCACAGATTAGAGACTGGTGCTGGGGGGAGGAAATAAAAAACCATTAAGAAATGACACACTGAGCTCATAGAAAGAATACTGGCTTTAAAAAACATAAGTAACATATTAGGTCAGGGGCACAACAAATTTTAGGGACCAAAGAGCTACTTCCTAAATATAGCAGCAAAAACATTGGTTTATAAGGAGCTACTACAAGCCCTCATTTTTCTTATGAAGACTGAATAACAAAGCCAATAGAGAATTAAAAAAAATACTGGAATGATAATTGAGACAAACTGAATAGAAATATTTCGCTGCCTCTCTTCTTCCATGTTACAGATAAACAATCCAATAATTGGGCAAGTATTGTGACTGAACAGTAGGAGCTTTTGGCTTTAAAAGATCCCAGTTATTTGCCAAAGCTAGAAAAAAAAATGTAACAGTTTGTAGCTCCCCTTTTTCACATAGTCAGGAATTTTCTTTTAATCCATTTCATGTATGCTTCTATTCCAAATTAGTAGTTTAAGGTTACTAATTACATTAACTTACCCAGCAGCACAATGCTGAGGTATCAATCAGGATACATTAGGAAATAAAAAGCACGTCTAAGTTTACTCTCCCACTAGAATCAAATAAAAATGTCATAGTACTGCAGTCAGACAGTTCAGATATGAATATTCATTGGCAACTGTTTGTGACAGATTTATGAATGCTTTCACCTGCTGGTGGAAAAACATTAAGTTGCAAAATAAAGCTATTAAAGTAAGTGAAAAGAAAAAATAAATGATATACACAGATGGATGATGGTCTTGGAATTATGCAATCTTGAGAGAAAAGAATGGTCTTAATTTTCATATTATGAAAACATTTGTTTTATATATGCGGATTGTCAAGGTCCTAGCATTTAACTCACTGTCATCACACAACGTTCACCAAACATGTGGAATGATGGGCTCAGCCATCCCATCACCACCTTGTGGCAGAAACACATGCAATGGTAATTCTTTAAGGATTCTGACTGCTATTTTCCTGAACTGTCCTAACAAAAGAGAAAATCTCCATTAAGAGAAGAGCATTTTGTCGCCTAGGATAAAAGGTTTGATTACAAATATTGTAATAATAAAAATGCATAGTACTGCTAGAGTGCTTTCAGCCTGAGGATCTGAAATTGCTTTTAATAAATTAAGTCTTGAGATTTTTAAGAGGAAAGCATTAGCCCCATTTTAGAGATGGGGAAAGCGATGAACATGGAGGATAACTGATTCGTTCAATTTAACAACAAAATATAACAGACAGGTTAGAGGCAAATAAACTAATTCAGTATTTTATTGATAGATTAAACAATTACTGTGAGTTAAAGCACTTTTTAAATGATTTATGTTGGAGAAACATCATGATCTGAAGCTTGTTAAAAGGTATGTAAAAAAACCCATCGGCTTGTTTTACCATTTGTATCACTGGAGACTTTGCTGTGCATTCTTTGCATTGCTGTCTTAAATTTTGCAAATTTGACTCCACAGCCCTCACATAATTTTTTTATTGCAAACACAAGCGAAATATGCCAAAATTCCCATTATTTTAATAAGCTGGTGGAGACAGTTAGAAAAAGTGTTTGTATCAATACCTATAAATACCACGCCCACCTGAGTGATTTTGTGTGATACTACCTGGCATGGCATCATAAGGATGAAATCAAAAGGAAACAAAGTTGAAGAAGAGATAAGGGACCATAACAACAGTTCTTAATGGACAAACAAAGGGGAAGCTACTAAATGGGGAAGAACCCAGCCCTGCTGCAGTGACCAGGTTTATTTGTTCTTGAAACAGAAAGAAATATAATAATAACAAATGGATTAGTTTAAGCAAGAAGGAAGTTTGGGTGGGTATCTTAATGAAGATAGTATTTGAGACTGCCATAGAAACAGGGACCAATAGTGAAGCAGGGCTGACAAGAAGCCAAGATTCAAAAAGGTAGGTTAAATCTTTCCTGAGAATACATTTTTGAGGAAGATTTTTCCTTGCTTCAAAGATTTATCTATATCTGGATGTGAAAGGAAAGACTGAACTGCCTTTCACAAACTCACATTATTAAGGTGTTTTAGTAGCTTGCTGGTCTTCTGTTCTCTGGGAGGAAAAAATCCCACCCAAAGCTGTCAAAGAGAGTGAGGCCAGACAAGTCAACCTGCCTGGCTAACGAGAAGGATGGTGAAGGACAGTTCCTCTTGCCCTGAATGATCTATTTAACCTCCTGGAAGACAAATATGACATTTGCTGGAAAGATGTACTCAGAGGGACTAAAAGGGGACCAAAATGTGCTGCCCAGCTTTTCAACAGTGGGAATTATGCGTGATCTTGAGTGGCATTCATAAAAGCCAAATGGGGTGCAATCCTAAAGCACTCCGCATTTTTTGGCAATCAGAAATCTAAGCTGTATCCTAAGGAGAACCTTCCATGAGGGTTTTAGGCTTTTTTTCCCCCTTAATCCCTTTTTGAGCCCATGCATTCAGCATCAACAACATCCTCCAGCACCAGTTTACATATTTTAAGTAAAAAAAGTTTAAACAAAATCATTTCCTTCTGCTTTAAATAAGCTACTCAGTTATTTAACCAGGGGTCAGCAAGATGTTATGAGTAAGACCAACTGATTATTCTGTACTTTTCCCCTACTGATCTTCCAAGCTGCATTCTAGGAGGGACCCTTACTCCCAGGTGGCTTCCCACTGAATGCAGAGGGGCTCAGTATGTCCTCATCAATCCAGGAACATGCAGCACTTTATAAGATTATTAAACTACAGAAAGTACAGACATCTTCTAAAACTACATTTTTCATTTTGATGAAGCCAGAAACAGTGTCTGTAATTATAATTCGGTCAGCCACAAAATTAGAAAATACCGAAGAGCTTGGCTACCTGAACTTGGTCAAATATTGGCAACGGACTTAAAGTCTGGATGACCACTCTTATTTCATTTGCCATTCCTTAATTTTATGTAAATATTTAAATAAATCTTACTGCAATATTATGAGAAATTCACTGAGTTTGCTTTTGAAAGGGAAACCAAGATGAAACCAATGAAGTCACAAAATCCCTGGAGAGATGAACGGGGAGAGAAAAAAAATTGGGGGTGGGGGGAGGAGGGTTTTTTGGCTTTTAATTTTGTTTCTTTAGGAATATTAACAAATCACTGTGGTAGAATTCTGTCTTATCCATATTCTCCACACTTGTTTCCTGCAGGCAATATAAAGATAGGCTTTTAAAACACAGAAACAGAAATCAAAACACTAGCTCCCTCTCTAATTAGGGATGAATGTATACATATTACTTTATACCAAAGAGGTAAAGGAACACTATGATAACCTAAAAAGAAAACTTATTCAGGGTGTGTAAAATGCATTCGCAATTAATTCTAAACTTTCTTAATAGTATGCAATCTCTACAACTTCTTCACAGACTGCATGAACATTACTTCTTTTTTAAAAAAAAATTGTTTATGAATTATTGTTTTTCCATATTCTATGCTTTTTAGCTTGAGATTTCTCCCTTTCACTCATTTCTGCTGTCATGAAACCTGTTTTCCATTTTATTGAATTCAGTTTGACTGTATACTCCAATCCACTATAATTGAAAACATTTAGTCCCAGATGTTGTAATTTTTTTTCCCTAACAACAAAAGGCAGTTGTGGTAAATGCCTTCATGTTCATGTTTTGTTTCTTGAAATTAACATGTTAATGTTTTCTTCCTTCTTTCATGTTAATTTGAAGAAGGACAGAGGCTTACTACTTAATCCAGGTCATGATCTTATGTTCTGTCTTTGGAGTTTTAATCAAGAAACCATTGTAGAGGAGAAATACTTCATTGGTTTCATAAAGAAATTTTAAGCAGTTTGTGTGGAAAATAGAGATAAATCTTTTAGATGGCTTGAGAATAACAAAGAAATATCAGTTGTGGAAAATGAAGTAAAGAAAGTTTTCATTGGCTTTCATGATCAAAATTTAAATGCCAGCGCCTGTTCTGCATTCACACTGTGGTTTTGCAGTAGTCAGTGCACTACTTTTGTTATTATGTTTTGACCCTGAATGAGCACTAGTTTTCTACAATTTTTAAATTATATTTTGACAGAAACCCTAGAGATTTCCACCATTTCATTCATGGAAAAAAAAGATTTTTGTAACCTGATCTGATTGCTAAATCTCTCAGTCATATCTAGGTACCTATTACATATCTCCTTAGTAATAACTTGACCCACATTATTTTTACTGTAATGTTTTCATTCTTACGACTCCCATGTGAGACTGGTAAGCACTATTATATCTTCATCTTGTGAAAGGGAAACAGACTGAATTCTGATCCCATTATAATCACTAGCAATATTTTCATTGACTTTAGGTTCTTGTTCCAATTATCTTTCCCATTATTATTCAAGACTGTCCAAAAGCCAGAAATTAAACTCAGTTCTCACACAACCCAGCGTATCTCCAACTCTCTCTAATAAAAATAATTAAATAAAAAATGATCTGTAGAATAATTTCTCACTGTATTACATTTATTAAGGGAGCAGAGTTTATTAAAACAGACAATAGCTTTTAACATGCAATGTGTTCTGTGTAAGTCTTAATGTAGAACTTTGCACATGTTTAGGCCTTTTTGTTTAATAGAGCTAAATGAACTTCAAAAACATCTCATTAACAAGACTTTTTTTTTTTTCTTTTAGCTCTTCTGCTTTTTCCCAACATACACCAAACATCCACTTGACAGATTTAAAAAAGAAACAGGTTACCATTCCTGGCCTTTTTTTCCCCAGCCAAACACTCTTATGTAGAGACATGTGGATAAAGTATTACTACAGAAAAATATGGTGTATATGTATGCTGAATGTGCTCATTTTCTGACCAGGCTATGTGATAGCAGCTCTGACACATCTCATTAAAGGTCTATTTGCCATACCATTCACAGTCCCGATGATTTTCAGATGGGTCATGCTATAGATGTATATATAAATTTAAAAAATGTGCTTGAAGGAGCTGATTCAAGATATGATAGACCATTCACCTCTTCAAGTAAGTTAGTTGTCTAGTGATGAGCAGCATTACAAACAAACAAACAAACCTGTATTTATTTCTATTATTTAGAACTGTTTTGGTATGACAGCTATAACAACTCAGGAATTTCAAAGATAATATTCTCACCTTTTTCAACAGCAGTTCCTAAAGAAATGGTTTTGATTTTTCAGTGAGCTATGATCTATATCACTGTTTTAAACCAGGTTCCCTCTTTCTTTTCATCATGAAATGTAATAAAAATATTTCCCAGTATCAGTCAGCTTGACTGCTTAGCCTTACACACACACACACTGTACACAAGGGCAGAAATTGGACTACAGAGCCCATAAACTGTGAAAGAGCACACTGAAGCCCAACATACTCAAGCCAAACTTTCCTTAACCCTATTCCTGCACTGAGGAAGCTGAGGGGGAATGGGTGGGCATGATGTTCTTTTTTATAGGCATATAGCCACATTCCACACGAAAATGACAGAATCTGGATGAAAGGAAATCACCCAATTTTCAATACTTTGCACTGGAGAAGGGATTGCTGAAAAGGGAGGAGGCAATGGGTTCAGGTGAGAGCTTCTGAATATTTCAGCAAACAAACCAAATTGGGAATTGGCCATTATGAAGGATAATTAATATGGACAAAAGCTGTTCAATATGCTGTTGAAAATGAGCAAGGCTATTTTCACTGAATTAACACAGGAAAAACAGTAAACAAAACAGAACGGAATCTTTAGCAGCTTAAGCACAGATAACAGAAGTGCTGGATTTCAGTTCATGCTGTTGAACCAATGCCCACAGAACCCAATGGAGCTGCTGCCGAATAAGGTGCCGTGATCCCCATAAATCACCATTATTCAGTAGCCCTGTAATCAATTTATTTATATATACTGTGAAATAATCATTGCTCCAATGATGTTTTTAAACCCACAATTTATTTTTCACTTTTCCATTAATTTCTTTGGAAAAAATATTTCAGCATTCTTTTGCTTCATCCCATTTCCCAAAGCCAAAAATGACAACCATGGACTCAAAAGTAAAACTAACTCTAAAACACATATTCTACAATTTCTGTTATAAAAATTCTAGACAAACTTGCCCTTGTCCTTCTATTGACAATAATAATTCTACCTCTACCTCATGAGTTACCAGTTCCTCCATCATGCATAACCATAGGGATAGAGAGATCAAAGAAGAGATTAAAAATATTTTTCTTGACCTGACTAAGGGGGATAAGCTGTAAAATGGGAGGTCAAGCTTGAGGTTGTTCAGAGAGTGACAGAGATCCTATTTTGAGGACAGCAGTAGAAATCAAATGCTGAAATTTTATTTTTGCAGCGCCTTTAGAGATGCGAGTAGCAATATCTTTTTCTTGCTACGTTTCAGTTAATGCTCATGTGCATAGAATAGAAATTCAAACAGAGTCACTGTGTTGGTTCCTACTCTACATCTCAAAACTCAGTTGGCTCACTTATGTAAGGACAGTCCCAGGCTCACAGAATATCAGAAAAGCTTTGCATTTGAAGAGAGGCTTAATGAGGAATCCCAAGTGAATCTAGAGTTGCCAAATGGTATTTGCTGGTGAGTTGTGAGAACAGATCCCTTCTAGCCACAAAACAGAGGCTGTAGAGATAGCAGCTTCCTCATGCTGCTCTACTGATATGTTGAATTTGCTACGGATGAACAATTACAGGGAAAACAAAGATCAACTATCATAGGCATTTACAATCCTGACCTAGTTTGAACCTGGGTTTGTACAATGGCTACGTGGAAACTAAAATTTTCTTCTCAGGTGAACATGAAAGCTTCTTGAACTGAGGGTGCTTTCCTTCACTGTCCCTTCTCTGGGTTATGATCCAACAACTCAACATGACCTGAAAATGGTCCAGCCCGCAGGGCTTTCTTATTCCAGTGATAAAACTACAGCCATAATTTCTGCCTGAACTGCCTGATTTAACAAAAAGAATACATAATTTAATGGGAAATCATTTTCTACTTCAAAAGACTTATTTTTAAAATAGCTCTTGGCTCAAAGAATATTATACTTCAGCTGATTTTTTATCTATAGGATAAGTAACCTAGGTATGCACACCATTCTCCAGCATTTTGTTAACTACTGATAATAGAGGTTTATCCCCAAATCTTTATTCATAACAATTTAAAAACCTAATACTGGTAAAAGTATGATGTCCAGAAAATTATTTTGTATCTCTGAGATTCAGAAGTTTTTCCCTACCGTAAGACAATTTAAGCAATGATCATTGCATAACAGATAGAGCAAGCATACTATTTAAATCTGAAGCAGCAAGTTTTTCTGATTGCAATATAAAAATGACATAACAAAGCTCTTATTTTAACAGGCTGAAACATGTCCCTTCTTTCCTGTCTGTTCTGGACATTTCTGTGCTTTCTTTCATCCAGACCATGCGAAGCCACTGCACGTTATGCTTGGGCGACAGGAAGAAACAACAGCTGGACTTTACCTCCTTAAGGAAAACATTGCTGCTGCTGGGCATTTTTTTTCTATCACATCAAATATTTATATTGGTTCAACATAGCTGGACATCTAGGAAGACTGATGCTGCCTGACTGTTTCATATTTGTCACTCATGCTTCTTTGATATATCTTGACTTTTGGCCTAATTTCATCCATGTACTGTTCTTTGTTTATTGTCTATGTGCATCTAAAAGTAAATCTGGAGCATCTTGAGGTCATTAAAGAGTGTAAATCACAATGACAAATTTGCATAATTTGTCAGTATGTATCTGGCATGCCCTCATGGCAAAAGGCTGACTAAAATCCCTAACACTACCCACACTTTCTTTGAGTTTACTTTTTAAAGTCAAAGCACATCACATTCTCATAAGTTTCTATGGTTGTATAGCTTTCAGAAAGTTCACAATGTATTTTATTAGTAATAAAAGAGGATCCATACATAAACAATCAAATTTATATCAAGGCCATTTTAGGATTTTAATCTTATGAAGGGATGCCATAAGGCTTCCCTTAGAAATAGATAAAAAATTAATAAGCTTGTATCTTTCCTCAGTAAAATAAGTGCATTAAAGAACCACTTGATCACAGAATACATTAGGGTTAAAGGAAACTAGTAAAGAACAGTCATTGAATGATGAGAAGAGACTGACCACATTCATTCTATCCAACTATAGAAGCTGGTTTCAATGTTCTTTGTTTCCATGAGAAACATAGACGAAAATTTATCTTCATGTTTTTCTGAAAACAAAAGCAAACTTATCTTCCTTCCCACCCTCCTCCCAAATAGTATGTATTCACAAAAAGAGCATCTTAGCATCCTGTCCTTAAAGGCTTTCCTTACTATATATATAAATAAATAAAAGAAAAAAGAAGTGATTTTTTTCTCCACAAGAAATCTGCATTTAAAATGGAATAGATTTAGAAAGGCAGAAACTTTCTTGCAAGTTCAGAGCAACTTGAAAAGAATCAGGGAAAAGGAACATTTATTTGTGCTGAATGATGACCTACTTAATTACAGAAAAGAAGAAAGATTACAGTGAAGGCAAGAACACATGCAGAGATATGTTGGTCATCAAGAAAAGTATTTGCAGATGTAGGTAAAGTTGAGGAATATAAAACATAGAGCAAAAGGCTCCAGGGAAATTGTTCTAAATAAACATGTTCAGTGTCACTCTTATTTGTACAGCAGTTAATCAGTGAACAATAAATATATAAGGGGTGGAGAGCATTATTCTCTTCCCAAGGGTAGTGAAAACATCCGAGTATGATGCTATATATGCCTAGAAATTCCCAAAGTATCTACAGATGAGAGTAAACTGTCCTTTTGTATCTTCTACACAATCCAGATGAATAAGCCTGATATTAAAATTTAAAATTTTTCTTTATAGACATATATTTAGTGCTAGTCTATTGTGGAAGAATATTTAATAATGTAATGAGGAAGAAATAAAGAAAATATTTGTTATCAGCTTTTTAAATGAAATATTTTCCCATTTTCTTTTAAGATACTTCATTGCCAGTAACTTTCACGTCAGAGGTAAAGGAATTTTAATCACATAGCCATATTCAGCCCTTATACAAAAACAACTATTTTTGAGACTGTGGTCAGTCCAAATATTTATCTGTTAAATAAAAGACCCCATCATTTTCTTAAGTCTGAAATACCATACAGCAATGTTTCGCTACTTGTTAGGGAGCACATGAGAGAAAATGCTATAATGTTAAAATGCATACTCAGTCAATGACAATGTACAAGGAGCAACCTAGTAGGCGTGAATACTTGCAGAGATGATAATAATGAATATAGTTTCATTGAAGCAGGATAATATTGTAAATAAAGTGAGTTGTTGGCACTCAAAAGGTCCAAGGACTACTCTTGCCTTTGCTACAACCTCCTTGTCTCATGGTTTCTTTCTGGGAAATGGAGAATGCTGCAGAAATCCCATATCTATGAGAGGCCTAGCAGAGCACTGCTTACATCTGTTTGGAATATTAGCCAACAACACTATAGTCTGAACACACCTCTGCTCCACTCCCCTCCAGTCTGAAGTAATGAACTAAAATACATATTAACAAGGTCTAAGGAGGATACCATCCCACTTTTGAGCCAGCAAAGATAATTCCATTGTACTACTGTTCACAAAATATATGAAGTCGTAATAGCATATATTCAAGAAAAAGCCCTTTATTTGATTATATGTCTTGCATTATATATGTATCTTGCCCCCAAATCTGAAGTAATAACAGAAATTAAATTCTTATAGTTTCTCTATCTCTAATAAAAGATTAGAGAATGGTCGTTACACTAATAAAAAGACATTCTGGAGAGCTGCTGCAAGGAGCTGTGGGATGGAGTGGACTAGCTAGCTCTAAGAGTTACAGTCTGTGCAGAATCTGTTTGAGAGGGATGTGGCCAGACACAGCGGTGACATATTTGGAAAAGTCAAGGGTCACACAAACAAGCTGTTCAGAGCAATAGCGCAGCCTTGACGCACCATGGCTCTCTCAGCTGCTGCCATAGGATTAATTTGGAGGATTCAAGAGATAATCCACATACAGAAGCAGAATTGATGTCTCTGGTCCAAGAATAACATTATTATATACATAAATACTCACAGTGTAACTGAGCTTTCTGCCAAAGGGATCATGTTGCTATAAGGGTGATGGATTTGAACTTCTGCTTTGTTACCTTAACACACCAAATACTCAGATTCCTATTTCTCAAAAAAAAAAGTAATTTAAGTTTGCCAGTGGCCTGCCTGCATCAGTTCTTTAAATTTATGACATGCATCAAGGTAGTCCCTGGAACACCACAGCTTACAGGTGTTTTTCCCTGAACCACGGGCCACAGGTATCAGTCAGGAAAAGGTTTTCAAACTCCTACATATGCACATCACATTTGCTTGAGTCTGATCCCATCTTCGACACATACAGCATTCATCCACGAGCTACTGACATGATTTACATGAGGAAAAATTGCGAGACTCTCTGTCTCCTACAAGCTGGATCCTAACTGCTGCGGCTGCTGGGCGCACAAACCCAACAGAGTCAGATGGGATACAAAACTGAGACATAGGGGACAGCGGCAAGGACTGCTTTCATTTGTTCAAGGAATTGGCTGGAGATATTTAGACTGCAGAAGGTAGGAACCAGTAACTCTGCTGGGCTTCTTTTAATCACTTGGTGTATCTTTTACTGACCGGGGGAAGCATATGCTCAAAGTCCACTTGAAAACCTAAGGCTGTGAATTTTCTAATGAGTAGTTCCTGTTAGAGGCATATCCTGCACATGTAAACATGAAAGCTTCTATGGAAGAAATGTATTTCTATACTTACAGAGCCTCTTGAGAGGACCAGTAGGGGCTCAGGACACCATGGAGCTGTACCAGGCCTACTTGCACCCAATGAAATTTGTACTGAAAATCATAGATTGGTTTGGGTTGGAAGAGTCCTTAAAAATCATTTGGTTCCCACCCCCCTGCCATGGGAAGGGACATGTTTCAGAGGACCAGGTTGCTTGAGCTCCATCCAACCTGGCCTTGAATATTTCCAGGGATGGGAATCCACAGGTGCTCTGGGCATCCTGTTCCAGTACCTCACCACCATCACAACAAAGATTTTCTTCATAAGATTGAATCTAAACCTCTCCTGTTTCAGTTTAAAGCCATTCACCCTTGACTTATCACTACATGCCCTTGTAAAAATTTCATCTCCATCTCTCATGCAGCACCAGTTCAGGTGCTGGAAGGCCTCAATAAGATCACCCCACAACCACCAGCTGTGGCCAATCCCAATGCCCACACAGAGGACAAGTGTTACAGGATCTCTGAAAAGCTGCTGTTGGGAAGGATGGTTGAGGAGACCTCCTGGGATGGTCCCTTTGAGTGAATTGCAAGGGATACATCTGGATAACTACTTCCAAAGGTTCTGGTAGTATATGTTGCTGTTGTTACCTACTCCTGATTGTGAGTAAAGTGAAAAATCAGCCTTGGAAATATGGGCCATTTCCAGAAGGTTCCCACTAGGGTCAATCTAAATTGCATGAATAAATACCCACATTAATCTCTAAAAATATGCCATCCTCTGGGTGGTAAAGAGCAGTATTTAGCATTGCAAAAGGTAAAGGCTGTAGCAATAAATTTCTGAATAAATGCAACTATAATATGGAAATATCACTACAGAGCTTTCAAAACCAAGCCAGCAGCCGTAGACCTATATTTGCATTTTGAATTTACACCCTACCGTGGGTGTGCCAAACTAACAAACGAGAGTTGCTTAGGAAGCACGAATAAAGCCTCGAGAACCACAGATTCCTGCAAGCTTGGTCCACATCTTCCTCCCCCCAGCCCTGCCTTGGCTGTGTGATGGGATGCATCCCCTCAGAGAGATGGGGCTGGAGGCTGCTGGGGACAGTCACTGCTGCTGTCACTAATTGCAGTGGGAGGGGACGTGCAGCAATTAGCTGCTCCTGCTTTGGCTGCACTTTGATGATGTGACTGTTTTGATCTTCTTACCCATCCTCAGTCTTTTCTATCAGATGTTGGAGTTGTATACCTTTGAGCTGTGCAGGATACCACTGGGCAAAGAATGCTCAGTATCTCTTTTTTTTCTCCTCTGTAATCTCTCCATGAACCAGCCTTGGCAATATCCTTTTTGTTTGTGTGAAGATACAGGCACAAGAAATATGTTAACTAGCTCAGAATATGAATATGAATTTTGTACTGTGGCATTGTTAAGCTTTTTCACATCTAGTAAAAAGCACTAAATTTGTATTTTAAAAAGGAGATTAATAGAAATATGCATTTGCTGCAGTTTTATCTGCTTTTTCTAAATGTGTGCAATTTAGAATGATAAAGCTTCCTATTAACACTTCAAAATTTTGTCTCAATTTCCATGTATCATGGTATGATCAGCATCATTAAGCATTATTTTTTGCTTTTCAATAACCAGAGTTACTTCACTACAGTGACTCTAATGTTAGAGGACAAGCAGTCAGATGCAGTGAAAATTCACAGTATTGTGGTACCATTGCCTAAATGTAGATTTTCAATAAGGGGGACAAAAAATATTGCTAATACCATTTAAGAAACATGTATGATGTCATTCTTAAAGGGTAAAGAACTGAATTTAAAACTATGCAGGGCCAAGACTTGTCAGTCATACCTCACACAGTAGCAACATTTAAAAATTCTATTTCTGGTGATAAAAAGGAAGCATCTATTTCTGAGCTCAAGGCATTATAAAAATAGATAACATTTGGAGGAAAGGAGAAGCTCTGCCTGGAAACAGAAAAGGTACTCTTAGGGACTGAAAGTTAAGTCTGAGTCTGGGCAAAGCAAAAGAATTATTTCCTATGTTAGACAGAAAACGTTCCACCTTTCTCAAGTTTATTTTATTGTGACTCAAGTGTATAATTAGATACCATGTGCACAAATTATGTCTCTATGCCATGAACAGAACTTTCACATACTAACTTAAACTTTTATTTACATTTTTGTGTTATGAATCTAGCGGTGTGCTACGACAGGAGAACCATCTATCTCATTCTCAAATGCAATCATTTTGATTTCATGTGAGTAATCAATTTGATTAGTTGACTGAAGAATTTAATGATAGTTCCTATGAAATCCAATCAAAACAAAGCAGAGTGTCCCAGAGATCCAGATAACACAGATAAAAGGCAAGATCTGATTTTCTGAATAGGAACAATACAGGAGTGAGGATGTGTGCTAGATATGTAAAGCACTTTCTGCTCGTACGTATTTTTAAATATTATAATGAAGTAAGGTAGAGATTTTGAAACGGAATCATAAAAGTAATTTTTAATTAATTAAAAAGAAAAAATTAAACAATGTTAGATCATCTCAAATCACAATGCTTGTACCATGTATAGGAATAGCAGAGCTGTCTTCATAGCTCATTCAGTTACTGACTGTTGGACAAAAGTCATTCAGAGACCCTGTAAAACCTTCTGACAGAGGAAAAGTTAAGGGAAAGATGGATTTTTGAGGCAGTTTTGAAGCACTGAGATACTTGGACTAATAGATGAAAATTCAAGAAATATTCTTGGGACTTTAAAGCATTGCACACTTGAAAGAAGCCACTTAGATTTAAACTATGCTAGCATTTTCTATCCGGTCATTATAATACTCCACTTTCTTTTTCTCCTTTTTGGTCTTGAAAAAAGTCTTTTGAAAGAGTCTAGAGAATAAATATGCTTAGTAAGTGGCCAAAGTTTGATGACATACAAGCAAAAGACCCTTAAAATTATTAAATGAAAAAAAAAAAAGTACCAAATTATTGTAATTGAAATGGTGTTTCCATTTTTATATCTAAGATGAAATGCAGATGACTTACATTTTATATACCACAAAGGAAATGGAAAAGGGCATTCTAGGCTGAAAACAGAATTGGTTGCTCTGATAGAACTATCTTGCTTGTTCATGTTGAATGGTATTTTGGAGCAGCTTTATAAGCTGCCTTGAGAAGCCAACACTATTTTAAGTGGAATTCTGGAAAACACAGATCAAATTGGTGTTATCAGGTGTAAATCATATTCTTCAATGGTTTTTCTGGCTTAAGTAATATTTTTCTTCAGTGAATGAGAGATCTAAAATCTTTTGTCCATGTTTTTTTTTCAGGTGCTTGTGAGTAAAAACTTTCTTAAAATTCTGGTTTTTACTATCTATATAGCTTTCATATTAGAAGGCCATAGAAGAAAAATGGCTTTAGGGAGATATAATAATCCCTCTCTAAACAATAAATGCAAGCTAATTCCTAAGGTTCATAAAGCAGTGAGCAGGTAATGTACAGGAACATAAAATTTATAAAAGTCAGATTAAATTAACACTACATTAACAACACGTTCATCGTGTAACCACTAAGAAACCATTTATCCAGGGCTTCCTCTCTACTACTAACCTTAACCCTATTTCACAACCATTCCATGCAGACACAGATAATCATTTGCCAAAAGAAGCAGATGGATGTGAAAATCCCTCTCTGTGTGTTTTCAGAATCTGAGTTTGTAAACACACAGAATATATTTTACAATGTGCATTATCCAAGGCTACACTATCGTGATGCACACTTTGAACATCACTACCATGATATCCACTATTGCATGACACTTTAATGCTTATTCTGCTTGCCTCAAGCATGCACCTGACTATAAAAGAGCATAAAAATAATTCAAAGGCCTGATGGATAGGTTTTAGAAGTCTTTAAATCTTTTCAAGCTAGGATATTTTCTCCATATCATGGGTGGCCTGGCTTCCCAGGCTAAAGCCAAGCAATACAGAATAAACAGAATATATAAAAGATCTGTTGTTGGAGGTTGGGGGGGG
>VZRL01001402.1:269895-350767 GCA_013397895.1 Origma solitaria | reverse complement strand
GGTGTGCTGACCCGGCCACTCCATCTCCCGGCTCTGGGCTCTCTGCTGCGCCCCATCCATCTGCGCTCCACGTTTCTCCAGCCCGTCTGCCATCACGCGCGGCACAGATCCAACCTCACGCCACAGCGCCATCTGCAGCTCCCCGGGAGTCATCGCACCTGCCCTGCTGGGCTGGGAACCCAACAGCGCCCCTGCTGGCCGTGACCGTGACTGCACCAAACGAGAAAGTGCCTGGTAGCCCAGAAACATTTGCCACTGAGGTTTTTTTTTGTTGTTTTGTTTACCTTTTTCACTTTGTTCACTGTTCTTTTTGTTACTGATTGTTTATCTCATTATAGATACTAGTAAAAAACTCTTATTCCTTTTCCCATACCTTTGCCTGAGAGCCCTTGATTCTAAAGTTATAATAATTCGGAGGGAAGGGGGTTCACATTCTCTGTTCTAAGGAAGGTTCCCACCTTCCTTAGCTGACACCTGTCTATCAAACTAGGACATCTGTGTATTCAGAGGAACATGATTTCCTCATCCTATATCCCTGTACATGAAACAGAAATCCATCTCAAAAGAAGGACAAAGGTTTTGTCAATTTATGCAGAAATAATCCAATTACTACCTATGGTTCCCATTTAACTCTAGAAAACAGGTTAAATACAAATGAATTCAGAATTTCTTATTTGACATCTATTAATGGATTCATATGTTTGAATGAATAGGATTTATTACATTTGTATCCTTTTCTGAACTTCTGAATTCAGTTTCAATCACTGCAAGCCTAAATAAAGATTTTGATACAAATCAACTGAAATACATAAAGCCAACTTTACTTCAGATTCTGCATCCTTAGGGCCTTTCTTTAATTGTATTTTAACTGAACAGTAACTATATCCTAAGCTATTTTGCTGTTTGCATTAGCTTTTTGAGGATTAGGGCACTAATATTTCTGGGTTCCTTAGAGGTAGATCAAATTTGACAAGTTACATATTTTTCCTAAGTTCTTGAAAGGGCTGCAAAAAAACTGATAATATTGGAAGAATTTGCCAAGTTCGCCAGAAGTCATTTTCACCCATTTTTACAGCTTGAATAAGACCTCACTGAGCAAAGCAATCTAGTTTGGGGAAAAAAAAACCCCGTTCTTTCGTTCACAGATCTCGTGCCTATTTGACTCCACTAGGAAATGATTTACTACATTTACTCCACTGAGAAGCTGCGGCACAGTCCTTGTCACTGCTTCATCTGACACAGGTTACTCCCAGTATCACAAGACCACCTTGTCTATTCCAGTAAGAATGCGTTTCTTTGATTGTGTCAAACAGTTTGGCAAAGAGGTCTCAGGCAGCAGTCAAACTTTCTGAAATTCCCTCATTTACTCCCCAGGAAATGGCTTCATGCGCTTATTTGTTTTGCAACCTGCACTTTTAATTTCTCTTTTTGCATCCCATCCCCTATTTATCACTTGCAGGTATCTTCTCAACAAATACAAGAGTATAAATAGAGCAAGTTTGCCTAACTACCCACAATTGTGACAAATGTAAGTGACTTAAGAGGAAATTAAAGTATTTAACTCTGGAATGAGCTAGGTGCATTACTAACCCTGATAAAATCAACAAGTACATAACAAAAAAACATTTCTGGATAAAACTCTCCCAATGGAGCTTGTTCTGTCACTCTGGATGCTGCTGGATTTTTTTTTTTAAAGAGAACCAGGAATGAAAGCCAAAAGATCTTAAAAAGAACCCTCTTTTCAGGCTGACTGTCAATTCACCAGAGGTGAACATGAAAATATTTTCAGTTAATATTTATACACATAAACACATGCATACACTACACGTGAGGAAAATAAGGATAATTGCAATAATCTCAGGGATGCACTAGGGATAATGAGTTAAAAACATTTCACAAACCTCTAGAATGCAAAAACATACACAAAATAAATAATCTGAGAAAAGAAGGGCAAAACTATAGCATTCTTGCAATGAGTAATAGTAAACATAATAAAGTATTAAACAATAAAGATGTTCAATGATTTTTGACACATTCTACAAGACAGAGAGCAAGAGAATGAAAAGTAGATGTTATTTTAAATGTTATTTTTCTTATGCTCACGAGTATCAATATATAGGAAAAAAAGAAACCCATCAACACATGTAAAGCTCAGCCTGTAGTCTATACTCTGTTCAAAATACAAAATAATTTAAGCAGTGTACTTTCTCTTTGGCTAATCTTGCCCATTTTCCCAGCTAACTTCCACAAAACACTTAAGGCAACCTCAATTTCTGATTTACCGAATGAGGATAGCAATTCTCAACCCTCAAGGAGAGATGAGTTGCATAAATAACTATGAGCTAAGCTGCCACCAGGATCTAGGAAGAGATCACTGAATCTACGAAGGCCCTGAAAGGACCAAAACCTGGCTGCAAATAGGTTCCAGGCTTGTTGCAGCTTGTGTCACCATCGGACTGAACCAGCAGCCAAAACCAATAAACAAACACACTGAAATGTGGTGGGACCAGGGTGGTTTTTTTCCTTGTATGAACTTTGATTATGCAATGATAAGAATTATACAGAAAGAAATAAGAAATTTTGTTTGTAAACAAGTCACTGACCAAGGCAGATTCAAGCCTTTGATGGGTTTTCTAGACCATCAACATATGAATTTCCTTCATTAAAAGAAACTTAAATTCCATAAATAATCATTGTGGATGGAAAAATAACTAACAATAATAATAACAACGACAACAAAGAGCACAAATTATAATTTTGCTTGGCCAACAAACTTGTGATTGCCTTTCCCATTATCTGGGAAAGGTCTGATGTTAGGGCACTTCTAAAAACCAGGAGCTGTTCCAGAGAGGCTGCATTTGAAGTCTGTCAAAAATCAAATCCCACGCACGCTAGGGGTGAGAGGAGAATCATTCCTCTCACAAAGGATGCCTTTGACCTCTGCATGACCCAGTACCTCTTGCAGGAGGGAAGTTCTGCAGCTAAGACAAACTAAGCTTATGAGAAACACTGGGTAGTGCAGGGATGGAAAAGGTATGAAATTGTTCCAATCGATCCACAAGCACCTTTAGAGAGGGTGTTCAAGCCCTTTCATTAGATGCATTTGCTTCCCAGGCTTCAAAAGGCACCTGTCACAGCTGCCACCACTGCTGCGTGCAGTTGCAATAAGGCTGGAACCAGAACACAGACAAAAATAATAATTATAAGGGGAGAAAGGGAAGGAAAAGGTTCCCTTGTGACTAAATGAACAAAGCCTGAAAATTTAAACTGTATAGCTGGAGAAAGGAGGAGGAAGGGGTTGGGCAATATGATAATATTCAGCACCAGAAAACCTGGCTCCTTGACATTTTTAGACAAAGAAACTCAGTTATTGTATAACAAAACATTTTCGTTTTCAAAGTAACACTTCTGTGACATAGATCAAACAGGTACAAAGAAAATGGTGTGTAGATGTAGTGGACAAGTGAACATGACCACAGACTGGCAAGAACCCCATGAAAATCCTCCTCCACATTACTTCCAGAAATAGTTCTGACCAGAGAAAACTAAAAAAAAAATAAATTGCAAGTAAAAGCTGTATTTTTAACAGCAGGGTTAATGTTTTTCTGGGCAAAAATCCTTTCAGAAACAAGGATTTGTTATAAAACAATTTTATATACTGATAAAATGCCAATATTATACACCAGTAAAAATAATGCTATTTCATAAACAGCGGACTACAAACCAGCTTTTAAATATTGACAGATTGATAACTTGAAAAATATTTCAAGACATAATTTTAAGACTTAGCTACTGGTCTTTGCACATATTCTTGAGCATTAACTACTACATAAAGAAATTGAAGGAGAATGCAAATCCCTGCGTATTTTTGGTTTGTTTTGTTTGAGAAAGAACCCTCAAATAACCCTCCATATATATTCATAGTCAGAGAGAAGTCCAAGTGAGAATGACATCAACCTATAGGCATAAAAGCTATTGTGACTGGACAAAGAATAACCAGCTCAACATTTATGATGATTTTGAATGAAGATATCCCACTGTTTCCCACTGGTACACATTAAAGGCACTGGGATTGGGAATAGAGAGACAAAGTAGGAAGGATGAAAATTAAAATGCTCAGTTTTCAGTGTGAACTGCTCTCATTCCTTCCCTTGTGCACTTGCTTAAGATACATTTATGCAGTTCAGCAGTGAGGCTTTTGAGCTTGTTTGTCTCTTATCTGAAAACATGCAGTTCCATACACAAATTTACTTCTAGTGTGAATACATAAGATGATTTGATTCCAGTAATGATGCTTTCCTCATCTGTGAAGTAGTGCTATGTGCAAGCCCATGTCCATGCCCATGTCCAGTTTCAAGTTTTGCTTGAGCCTTGAGTCCTTGTGGCCTCTTACGGCTGCTGTTTTGTGTATGCCAGATTTTGAGATTATATAACAAAATGATTGACATTTCCAGGCAAACTGAGGGAGGCATTAGATTGGCAATTCAAGATTGCATTGGAGTACAGCTATAATGCCATTTGCTTGTAAGAGAGGAAAGATTGCTGCTGGATTTCCCTGTTGCTCAGTTTTACCAATAAAAAGAAACAATTATTTCTTTGGCCAGAGCAAAACCGATCACTCAAGGGGGAAAAGGTTTTTTGCATAATATCAAATACAACATCAGTAGAACAACACTGAAGGATGGGTCACCATTCAGAGGCAAGTGAGAGAACGACATGGCTGCACCAACTGCACGTATTAGTGAAAGAGGTGGGGTGTCATTCCTACTGCTCACACTGAATTTCTCAGTTGTGCGGCGCCGTGATTGCTCCAATGCATTAAAACCAGAATAGTTTCAGACCTCAGTTGTCTTTATTCAGTTTCTTGACTTAGATACAGATACACATGTTATAGCTGAGGTCTATATGTTTATTAATTTTACCTAAACGTTTACAAATAAATTCTTCATGAAAGGCACTATTGCAATAAATCATGCTATTCAAAGAAAATATTTCAAACACTCCTGATTAAAAAAACCTCCCAGACTTATCTGGAGATTACATGCTCTACAGCATGATACTGTCATTCCCTTATCTGGTATGACAATGCTTTTCAAATCCACGATAATGAAGGAGAGACAAAAGAGCTATTGTCCAAGCAAAGATAGAGACCTGAGGCACTCACTGAGGACTTGATAAGAAATATTTTTGGAAATAAATTATATCTTAGCAAACAGATCTTTGTATGGAACAATCTTACCCACCACAGGCTATATCCTCTCATTTAAAAATTACTTTAGTAAAAAAAATAGAAAAAAAATTAACAAAAAATGGAAGACCATCTTGCCTAGAAAACATAGTTTTGTGCTTTTCATTCGTCCCTTTTCATGTCTTGCAAGCTATCAAATTTAGGCAATATTTCAAGAAACTATCATCAAACAAAAATAACTCAGCAGGTGTGAAAAGTAGGGCAGAGAACCTGCTGAACTCAGCCCAGGATCAAGGACTCTGGAAAGATCTGCCTAAAGGAGAAAATAAATAACTAAAGAGGGACAGATTCCTGGTGGACTTAAATTAAACAAAGCTTCTATCTAAAATGATTCCCGGAGATTACCAACATAAACTCTCCCTGCCCGAATTCAAGCATACCTAGGATGGAATTTACAAGTCTAAACACACAAATTATGGCTCATTGAGCAAAAAGGGCTCAACTTCAGCATTAACCATAATTTCCAAACGGCAAACTGAGTTTTCTTAAAACTCTGGGAATGCTGTTATTTTCAGGATGTGAAACCATCTTTGGAAGAAAAACATGAAATGTTTTTTATAGCTAATGACATAACCTGAGAAAGAGATTGACTTCAGTAGTAAAAAGATGACCTGCAAATTAAGAGAAGAAATAAAGTGAGCAACAGCCAAGAGGTATTTGTCAAGAATAAATTTCACCAAACACAACCCCTTTTCTTTTTATGACTCCATAATATGCTTTCCTTGGGGAAGAAGCAGCAAATGCCATATGCTTGGAGTTTAGTAAAGCAGTATCTGAAATGCCCATCTCGTAAACAAGCGACAGGACTTTGTCTAGAGGAAACCGCTGTGAAATAGCTGCACAACGAAACAAGTCAACAGAAAATGGGAGCTAGACCAGCTTTCTGGTAAACATCTGCTTAAGTGATTCTCAAGGTTTCCCTTTCAATTAGAAGGAAATGTTATCAAGCTGGGCTTCACTGAATTCTACCCCAATCTCTCATTGTTTGATTTTTCACAGAAGACTGGAAGGATACAAAGGAGAAATGCCTTTAAATTTGCATCAAGGCTGCAAGGGGTGAATAAACTCTTTGAAAACCAGGTTTAAAACTCAAGAGGATGTTTATACTGCTTTTAAAATTTACAGTAGACAATATAACAAGCAGTAGAGTTAACTTGAAGCGTGCTGAATTTAAGGTAGGCAAAACATGTAAGGTAGGAAAACCTTTCTAACTGAAAGAACAGTAAGCACTGGAATAAATTTCCTGGAGAAATTTTTAAGAGTGGATCTGACAAACAATCATGACTATTTTGAGTCAAGGGAAGGACTATCAAGCTCCTTACTTTTGAGATCCTATTTTCTATGTGTCCTAAAATACAATCTCCTAAGTATTACTTCAAAGTAGCCTTTGCATTATAGTGATAGAAATGATCTAAGAACAAGAAATGAAAATTATTCCTACTCAATGACATATTTGAGCTTGATTCAGATAAAAGGAAAAGAAGTACGCCACTATCTTTTATTCCATTGTCTCCAACCAGAAAACTGAATTCTTTTGAAGATAATCTGCAAGGGTACATGGTTACTAACACAAACATATGTCATCTGCTCATAACAGTGATCTCTACTGAAGTTCCTTGCTCTATTATGCCAAGAATCATTTGATTTGCAGAGTACATAAACAACAATAAACTTGGACTGAATTCTCCTGCACATCCTGCATTTGATTGTCAAACAATTTACTCCTTTGACAAGATATTTACGGAGTTCACTGCAGAGAGAAATTATATTCTGCTTTTAGATATTAATTGGCATTTAGTACCACATGGAAACAAAATCCTGAAAGATTTGTCAAAAAAAGCTTCTGAGCTGTAAGTTCAGTATTTGATTTACATATAATAATCAATGCATTCCTTGTTTTTTTAATGTATCCATAATTCAATCCACTTATTGGCACACACTACAGTGGTTTGTATTATGTTACTCCTGGTAGGAAACACGTATTTATTTTGTCTAGTATTGATATAAATCAAAATAGACTTAATGGAATTCTTAAAAAAAAAGAAAATATTCCTTTCACCAAAACTTCACAGGAACTTCATAGTGAACATTCAACTGCACTTAAAATGACAAAACTGGAAAAAATTTTTGTCTTTCTCCCCAGCTTGAAAATAGCCTATAGAACTCTGTGATGCAGAGTATTTGAGGCAAGATATAAACATTTATAAAACACTGTTTGGATACCAAGTGCCCGATCTGTAGCACTCATAGTACAAACGTAGAACATTTGTATTAAATTTCATATTCTAAGTCTTAGGCCAGCCTCTAATAAACACAGAAAAGGACCAAACACATCTCACACCTTATTGCTGTGCCAATCTCACATATTTCTCTGAACTCTGCTGCGGTTCTGTCAAACCCAGGGTGCCAGAGGTGGCCTGGAGCAGTGCTCCCAATGCCAGCAGCTGGAGCTACCTCTGCCCTTGGGTGGAGATCCTGGGCAGAAACACTGGTCCAAGAGCAGGCAGTGACTCTATGGGATGACTAAATCCACAACAGCAAAAGGAAAGTTATTTAAGCCAAATTCCTTGGTCATGGAAGTCTAAACCAAACCTGATATTTAATACAGCAAGTTTAAACTATTAGCCTGTTCATACTTTTACATTTCTTGCCTTGTTTTCTTAGGCTCCCTCTGTTGCCATTAAAGGTAGTCTATCTGTAAAAGAAAGCTAAACACACCCAATTAGCTCACAGCAGGTTTGTAAAACAAGATATCCTTCAAAAGGCTAACTGAAAACACAAAGTAAAAACAAAATCATTATCTTCTTAGTAATATATAATTTCTTATTCCAAACCCAGAGGGAAGAAGAACTGATTTCTCATAGAAAAATTTAGTCCAGAACTCTGTTGCTATCTTCATCAATCTATTTGAAATTCATGAAGAACATCCCATCTGGGTGCAGGTTGATGTCCTGTCCTTGTGGTCATTTCAACACCCCTTTCATATAGCCTTGCAGGAAATAAAGAAAATCTAAAGAGAGTGAAACACATTTCAAAAAGAGTACAATAATGAATCTTGTTTCTTTTTCAGCATCATGAGTACTGTAACTCAAAAGAATTGTGACAGGAGAAATCAATAATTCATCAACAGCTGAAAGTGGCACATAGTGAAAAGGGCATATGTACATAAAAGTGGAAATTTGTGCGCTCGTAAAGAAAGTGTGAAAGGTAGATGGGTGCACTGCAGATAAAATTACTTTAGAAAGAACAACTGAAGTGTCTCTGATAACTACTCTGTTACACAACACTTAAATTCTGATTAATTTATTACTTTGATTACACCAGTAACACATACAGCATGTAGCTTACTATGGATATTCAGGTCCTTTACAGAAAGAACTATATGTGATAATTAAGTTTGATCTTGAGGGAATTAAAAATCTACAAAACAGAGTTTGCAAAGCTTTGTGTTGTTAGAAACTAAGACTTCACAGTGAACAGAAGAGGAATTATTTTTGTATTCAGGGAGACATGACTCTAGACAAATTCACACTCCTAAAAATTCAACAAGATATTTCACAATCATCCATATGGTCTTTGTGCTAATGTCACTTCACAAGCTGGCTTATAGATCTCTTATGATTATTAAAATGTGTTACTAAGCTTGTGAAATTGTGAAGACAAAAAGATCAGTTACTGAACTTGGTGCACCATGAAGGCACATTTTAATTCCTTCCCCTAACTTTCTGATTCTCAACTTTGTCATGTAACTTAAGCAAGCAAAAGATGCTACCTTACAGTTTGAAAAAATAAGATTTGGCCACATGGGAAGAGCTTTGTGTGGCCTCCTTCAATAAGGAAAACAGCCTTTCAAGTGTTCACTGAACTAAAAAGTAACAGGAGTAAGAGGGGCCAAAACAAAATCAGCAGGAACAGTGTTAAAAATAGGAAAGTAACAGAGCACTTTCAGCTAGGGAATGAAATGGAGGTTATGGCATGGCCATTCCAGTGATTGAAAACATCAGGAGGTAAAGCGCACAGTACCCACAGTCCTACCAGGGACTGTGAATTTATATGCTCTGAAACAACAGCTCTACTTCTCCCGTCACAGGAATCCCATCTCACGGGTGAGAGGAAAAGTGTGTGCTCAACACAGCCCCGGGGTTTAATGCAGCAACCTGCAAGGTACAAGGGGATGAGATACGTGCCTATCACTTACCTTGCAGTAGGCTGCTGCAAGTCACAACAAACACAGCACCAATCTAGAGACCTTTTGTGTTGTTTAGTCCTAACAAGGATCACAAGGCTATTAAGCTTGTTGCATATTTCTTGGAGAATTAGTGCACTGAGATTATTTAGTTATGTAATTTCCAAATGGGAATGCTGCTTTTAAGTGGAATAAGACTTTGTGTTCTTTAAGGACATTTACTGATAAGCTTGCTCCAAAGCAAGACTCAGATGCTCAGACTGCCATGCATGACAGTAAAAGTATCATTCACTCATACACTCTTAATTTCTCCAGTCTGGGACTATGGTTTAAGTCTCTAGAACACTGCCTAATATAAACTAATTAATATAGGATGCATGTATTCTGTGTGCTCTGTAAAATGATTTTCTTTTGGTACTGTGCAATGAATGATCACAATTATAATGCTGATCAATTTGAGTAAACCAAAATGAGCACAGCTCCACTCAATGGAAGTCAGTCTCTTAAGAGGATGTGTGCAAATGGGCAGAAAATGAGAGGACAGAAGAGGATGGAAGAGGCAACAAAACCCTGTCAACATCAGACATAAGCATCCCGGAGAATATTTCCATCACCCAACACACCAGCTTTGTCTTTTCACTGGAGCAGTAGCTAGAAAACGAGGAGAAAGCACTCCTAGCAAGAGGAAAGCATCCTGCAGCTACATGAGACATGCTTTTGTTAGAGTCACTCCTTGTTTCCTGGGATATGCATCCATTCTCCCTATCAGCATCACTAGCTATTGTCTTAGTGATCTTTCAGAGTACAATAGTGCACTACATTGACAGTCAATTTGCACCATACTTGCAACCCTGACTGACGGAGGTGGAGGAGAGATGCAGTTAAAAATATGGTCATACACCATTAAATGGTTTTCAAAACCCTTATTTCTCTTTGCTTCAAACAGAAAACAACAACACAACAAAATTGAGGCAATGCAAGTATGATAGAAAGAATTTGAGAAGGAGGAAAGAAGTTTCAAAGGGTTTTAGACACAAGTGTTTTACAGATGTTCAGTAAATGAAAACACAAAGTCTAATCAAACAAACATTTTCAGGCAGTTTATAGTCATGGGAAGAAAGTGGAAGGAGATGGGAATTCTAGCTTTGATCATGAAGCTAGTATCAAGGAAACAGCTATTTTCAATTTGTATTTGAAAAGTGTTGTTTAGTAGATGTACCACACTCTTCAAGGCCTCCACCCTTTATGCAAAGGCAGGCTGTGGTGCACTCAGAGGACATCAGGCTTCACAAAGCTTGGGTCTCAAAAACAAGTGCTTAGTGGACTTTTGTTTCCGTAATATCCTAAAAAGTCTGAAGTTCTACATCACTGTGGAAAACCAAAGCTCACAACCAGGATGGTCTTTAAGTGGTTACCAAGAACAGTGCCATCATACATTTCAGATTTTCTTTTTTCATTTCAAAAGCCTTGTAGAGAGAAAAGAGTTATACAGCACCACACAAAAGTGTTTAACTTCAGTAGAATCAACCTTTGTCAGTTTGTAAGCATTTGTTCAGAAGATTGGTAACCAGTGTTAATTGACCAAAACCAGAATGTGTAAGGAGAGTGAAATGGTAAGCAGAGTATTGCATTCTTTTGCATTGCATGTAGGAGCTTTTAGTGTGCATTTACCTAATATCTTATTAAAAAAGTAGTTTGCACTTGACTTTCTAAATCTGAGTGGACTTACAAGACATTTTTCTATAACAAACCTAGGCAAAGCCAAATAACAACATAGTTGAAGTTCTTCACCTCAACATCTGAGCCATCTAAATATACTGAGTGTCACACTTACATTTCCACAAATTCTTACATCTAAGTGGTGGCTGTGAGTTTGTAAATGCATTTTTTTTTTTAAATCAAAAGGCTTCTCACACACTTGATCTAAGAATGCACATGAATTGATGCTGAGCTGGAGCCCCCCAACAGAATTGTAGACACTTGGGATCTACAGCAACAAGAATCTCCAGTCCTTTCCTCACAGAGAGCCTAAGCAGGTCTGCAGTGATAACTGTATCTTCTATGAGCCTAAAAATTGGGAAAAAATTAACTTTTTTGGGACAATTAATTGTGGGTTATGTGTAGCTAAGCTGACTATAAATAATTTGCTCCTTCAGAAGTAATAATGTAACAAGGCCTTTTGCTATTTTCCAGTAAATAAGAGGCATTTTCAAGCCGTCATCTAAAAAGGTTGTGTGAATTCTTTATTCTGCTGATGCTAACAAGTGCAAAAACTGAGTTTCCCTTTGCTTCAGATGCAATGACATCCATCTTTATCTCCTTATTTTCGATATCAAAAAGGTAATCTCAAATATGAACAAGTGATACTCAATTTATCTTTTTAATGCTAAGGAACATAGACTGGAAAGTTCTGCAGCAAATTTACACTCGTTCATAAAGCAGAATACAAGCAATGGGGATTGATTTAAATATCTGTTTTGTAAGTTTGTGAGATTTCTTTTCAGTTTAGAGAAAAGCTAAATTTAGTGCTGGCTTAGGAAATCTTCTTTGCATATGAGTCATAACTATGCAGCTGATCACTAAGAGAATCCTGAATGGAAAGGTGAACAAGAGTTCACACGTCAAGTTTTTGCACACTAAGCAGAAATAATTTCAGAAGAATATTATCTCTGACTGAGGTTGTTTGCATCCCTTCTCTAACACTTTTCTTCTTAATTCCACACGTGCAGCCTAGAGATTGGAATCAGCTCTGGGAGTCTAAATTGCTACTTCAAATGCTGGAAAATACTGGAAAGAGCTCTGTGATTGCTTATGCCTAGAGGGATATTATAGTTTTTTTGTCTAACCAACTTTTCCGGCTTCTTAGTACACATAAGTTGTTTTTTCAATCTGATAGTTTGCAAGAGTATTAACAAGAGGACAGGAATGTATGGCAGAAGTTCTTTGTAAGACTAGAAGAAATAAATTATCTTAACTTACATAGTTTGAGGAACACACGGTTGAAATGCAGCCCATATGCATGGTGATTATTTATAGGCATACAAATTATATTCAAAAAAGAGCCAGATGGCTTTAGCAACACATCTGCTGTCTTCAAGGCAGAACTTCTGAAGCAAACTTGGGACATTAACTCCTCTTATAGAGCAGTCAAGAACCAGTAGGGCTACATTTGCTTTGTAGTCTGTAAGAGTTGTATCCTCCTACACAGAAGTTGAATTTAATCTGAAGTCAGCATCAAAGACAGGCTGCAATATTTTGCGTTTTAACAGGGTTATCATGCTGTTACTAACTAAACGCAAGGCTGGGAAGGTAGGTCACCACTCAGGCAGAAGCCAACCCTCACACATGCTAAGATAAGTGGTGGTTACATAAATCTTTATGTCAGCTAACAATTCTGTATATTTTGCACTAATCCCTGGCAAAGTCACCATCCCTGAAAATCATTCAGAATCTTATTCATGCTACACATTACTATTTTATTTGTTTTGTTTTCCTTAAGGGAAGATTCTCATTTAAGATAATTCTGAGATGTGACTGAAAGACGTCTTAGACATAAACATCAGAGCACTGTGAGTATAAAATACTGATTTATATTAATGAGGACAGGGTGGGGGAGAAGTCAGACATCCATTAACTACATGCAAAATATGCATTGGAAAATGAGAAGACAAATTGTGAAAGAGCCTTGAGAGCCTGAACTGCCATGGTTTCCTCCTGGAGAGGCACAGCGTGTCACAAGGGCTTGAGTTTGCACCTACTGCAACCTGTAGCACTGCGTGCTACTCTGACTAGTGCTATTGCTCCTTTTCATTTATATTCACCTTTTCAGAAACTTCAGCAGGAACAATATCCCGCTCTTCTCTTCCTTATCCTCCTCTTTACAAAAAAGCAGCTTCAAAACAAACAAACAAATAAACAGAACATCTTAATCCAAAAAGCTGAATTAGCTGAATTTGCCTTTTCTGCTCGAATGGATTCACTCCTTAGTGTGCAGCTTTGCCCAAGGCACTTTTGGCTGCTGTCTGTTTTTCTGGCAGCACAGATAAAGTCGGAAGCTTGATCCACTGCACCACATGGATATTCCAGCCTTTAGCCTATGTCTTGCTAGAAGGAGGAAGGGCAACCTCTCCGGGCTCTGGAATATGCAGCTCATATTCCCAGCTGGGATTTGGAGGGCAGATGGCTGCAGTGGAAGTTGTGCACCCTCTGTGGGCATGTGCCAGGGGAGATTCCCCTGCATCTGCAGCTCTCTCCCAGGATAGATAGCTCCAGCAACACCCTGTTTTACTGGCCCCTTGCCCAGCCTGCACGCTGGGTACTCCTCCAGCAGCAGCGTGGCCAAAGGCCACAAAGGCTGTTAGTGTCGAATATACAGCAGGACCATGCTGCTCTGTTGTTCAGGGCAAATTTAGCTCCGCTAATAATTGCACCACAATTAAATTCTAATTGCAGGTAGTAACATAGAAGTTAAAGCACATACAGATACTTTTCCAAGTTTAAAAGTTTTCCTAAAATCTGAAAATTCTAGATATCAATGCATTCACTTACCCCCTTAGGGAAGGTACTACTCCTGATATTTATTACTACCCTGTTCCCCAAATTTTCAAAAGCTTCTAGAACTATTTTTGCATTATATCAAAATAAAACTTTACCCTCTCTTTCCTTTTGTATGTTCCTTAATTTTGTTAGGCTAACATCGAAGCTCCCAATCACCCCAAATAAGCTAATAAGAACTTACTATGAGAGGGAGTGGATCTGACACCTTTGAAATGCTAATTGAATTCCTTATCCGCAAAACCAATATTTGTGTTGTACAGCTCAACGATGGAGGAAAAAATAATCCATAAGCCTGATGAAATGATAAAATGCATTTGTTTAACTAAGTCATTAAAATTAAACAGTGCTTATTCTAGGTTCTTATTTCAATTCACATGAGATATGAAAAAAACACAAAACAAATGCTAGAGATCAGAGGTTGCTGCAAAAATTCCTCTGCAATGTCCTTTTAGTGGAACAAAATCAACCCAAAACTTAGGTATTCAACTCTCATGTGCATCTTATTCTCAACAGTGATATCACCAGCACGACTCAGACTATACAAACCTTGTTACCCTGGGAGAGTTACCCTGGCAGAGCTGTGTCCTTTAAATAGTGTTTTCTACCATCCTTTCCCATTAAAATGCTCTGTCACACTCACATACTCAAAGTGTGTTTTCTTCCTGCTACTGTTGGAAAGGGGAAAGGCACTTTTGTATCACTGCTAGCAGCAGTTCTGAAAGTTAATAAAAGATTCAGAACTACTGAGACTTTGACAGAGTGCATGTCAAGCCCCTTTCTCTATGGACTGGAGTAAGGGAACCTCTCTGCTGTTCCTGGCTGTGTGCTACAGCTTCAGCTTGCAATGGTAATTGGGGAAGGGATTAACTTTGGTTAAACATTTGACTGCTTTTCCTTTGGGAGACTATGGAAACATGCCAGGAAGAGTGATTCTTCAGAGTAACACTTGCGCTAATCTCTAGACCTGCGTCCATCAACTGCGTGTGCCAAGCCTCTTCATCCCTCTGTGGAGAGGAGTTTCCACAGGGCTGATGCTTCTCTTTTAACAGGTAAAGCCTGGGTCTTACTTCTTCTACCACCCATGAAAGCAAGGGTGAGAGTGCTGGGATTAGTTTGTTTGAAATCAGTGGGAGCACAGGCCAGAACTGCAGCTTTATAAAGCCCTCAGCAGGAGTTAGCAGTGCGTGCTCTACGCTTCTTAATATAAGCACCAGCACAAATCAGGTGTGCTCTGCCATTCCTTCACCTCCTCACAACACTGTGTGCCAGAAGGAAAACTGGAGAGTTTTGGAATTAGAAAATTAGAGAGGCTTCATCCCCTATGAATCCTGACCCTCTAAAACTGTCTGCTCCAGGCAAGGTCTTGCTGGATAAGCCAAACCACTGTTCCATGCACTTTAAGTATATTCAAACCAATTCCTGCCTATGGTTAACTCCCACTGATGCACTTAAAAAATAAAAGCAATGTGCTTATTAAGGCGAGAATTACAAGAAAGGTAATTTCCTCAGAAAATTACTAAGTGTTGTATTTGGATGGCATAATGCATATTTGGGGAAGAAACGAAGATGACTTGGATACTTACTAGGCTTCCTGTTCAAGAAATACCTAATAAACCATGTGAGAGATTATTTTCCTGAGAAAATATTGTATTAACTAGAACTCAGTGGAAAATCTTGCTGTTAAAGCCATCTGTTTCCCTCCCTCATGCTCACAGAAACTCCACATGCATGTGCCTGCATGAAAAGAGGAGAATGGATTAGATACAGATAAGTATTCGGAACTAGAGGATTGATTGAGTTGAAATTAATTTTAGATGCAGTGAGATGGTGTCAGCCAGGACCAGATCTTTGCAAGTCAGACAGTGAACAGCACCATGTGTGGAAGAACATAAGTGAATTTTCCTCTTGACCTCAGGCTAAGGTTAGCAAATTCCTGAAAAATTATTTAAATCCCTTAAAAGATTTCTAACTGATGTAAATTCAATATACACAGGCAAATCTAGTAATTATCACTGTCAAAACATGAAGTATATGGACCAGCAAAATATATACTTCAGGGGCTCTCTATTAATTACAAAATTAAATTATAATAAAGCGATTGCAGAAGGCTGTAATTAAGACTGTTTTAAACTAAGGTCTTAGATAGGGGAGAATAGTATGTAGAGTCACCTGTATCTATGCAAAGCCTTCAAATATTGATGAGCAAAGACACATCTGTGGCCATAATCATGACAAGATTAAATGATGGGATTTTTAACACAGAAATGTAAATTTACTGCATGGCAATAAGTCACACCGTATATGGGTTGTTCTTTTGGACACAAATGCAGCTATTCCCTGGCAACATTAATTACATAATCATTTAATTAATAGGGTGGAAGATTAGAAGGGGGGAATAAGCTATTTTCCTGTTCTCCTGTCCAATTGTTATGAGAACTGAAAATTTTTAGCAAATTACTACAGCAAAACTCTCTTGTAGTAAGAAGTAACTTGATGTTTTACTACTAAAATTATCTTGAAATCTTGTGCTGTAGACAGTCAGTCTGGTCACAGAAGAATGAATATATGGACAGAAATAGTCACATTAAAATTAAAATCCATTACAAACTCAGGATATTTCCATTTCAAATAGAGACTCCAACCAACAGGCCTTGCCATGGGCAAAGGGAACATCATCTTATTTTAGAGCAAGTGTTCGCTGAGAGCTTCTGAGCTTCAGGAATTGCTCCAGCTCAGAGGAAGGTTCTCAACTCAATGCGTGCACTTGGCTCAAGTCTCCAGGTGAAATTTAGGTGTTGCAAGTGTGCTTATTCCCAAAGTACTCAAAGAAGTAGCATGAACCCCTGCTACACAAAACCACAGATATGTAACCCCACTTGACTTCAGGTCAAATCAAACAGAGTCGAGGGCAATATTTTGGCTGTTAGTGTAATTTGAATTAGATGGGTTACAGATGTGAGAGAGTTGGAGGAAACGAAAAGAGAGGGAGGCTGAAGCAGAAGGTCTTTGGTTCCCCCTAGAGATGACACTGATTGCCCCAGGGAGTTTATCTACCTCCTGCTGATCATCTTCCAGTCCTCTCCTACCTTGTATAAGTAGGAAAAATATCTTTGTACCCATGGACAAACAAAACTTTAATCTATTAGGTTCATACTCCTTAGTTTCCAGTATAGGCTTAATATTTACTACTCTCTTATGATATGTTTCTGTTTCTATTGTTGTGAAATGTGTTGTGCATTTTAAAGCATTAAATATTACAAAACGTAGTATGTTTCGCTCAGAAAGATTTCATTATTAAAATAACCACCAGGTTAAAGCAGATATCACTCAACTGTTACTGCCTGAAATCTAGTTTTGTTTAACCTCTACAATGCTATCCAAGAATCACAATCATATAAAATCTAATTAAATCATTCCAGAAGGGATTATATTACATGCAGAGTTCATGATGGAGAGCAAGAATAATAATACTGAGCATAATTTGTCTTTCCTAAAGACAGATTAAAGATCAGTAGTAACTGTTCAGTGATAAGAAACTGTAGTTAAACTCATTTACAATACAGATCTCCACTGAATACAAGCTATCATGCATAATAAGTTTACTATCCTTTCATAAATATGTAAAGCTGATATAATGTTGTGACAGTTTTATGCTTTCTTTCAGTTCTCTTTAATAGCAGACATAAAAAAGACCCCATCAATTTTAATAAGTTTTGGAGAAGGTCCAAAGTGAGTGGAAGAAAAAGTAATGGTGAGGTACTTGGGGGAAGAAATAAAGGAATTAAATAAAGTTAAAAAATTGGCCTCAAACAAATTCAAAAGTTAAAATTCAGCTTGAAATGAATACTAAGCGGAAAAAAAAAAAACCAAGTGAGCTTTGCAACAAGTTTTTATGCTGGAAGGCTGGTGGAATAGGAAAGTCAAAGGCCTCTACAAACTCACAAACCCACCCAATTATTTATGTTACAAGTCTATAACCTGTAGATTTCCAACCAAATTTGTTACCCATCCTTCACCATACCAAACTGCAGGATAGATGGACTTACTTTGCTCTGTCAGTTGTGGAGCCAAGTTTAAAGCCTCAGATCTCACTGTCTTCCAGTTTGGAAAGCTAACCATTAATACCACACATTGTTATTACTTCCTTCTTTTCTCCACAATGAATGCAGAATTAACCTCTATAAATGGTTTGATTATCTCCAACATCAAATCTGAAGCTAATAATCTACAGCATTTTAACAAAACATTTCTATTAACAAGCAGACCACAAGGCACATTTCTCATGCCTAGTTCTCCCCAAGAAGCTTTAAATCAAGAAGAGTCCTGTGAGAGAAAAGTTATGGGAAAAAACAACTGTTGAGAAACTCTTCAGGGAATAGGCACAGTTCAATACAAGCCAATCTCCAAGCACGTCAGGTTGCCTTCCCTTGAATGTACTTTCAAGGCAGAGTACTCTTGTCTTTTTTTCTAATGTTGTTTTAATGTAACTGAACAAAGTGGTAAAATTAATAATGGAGTCCAGATATATTAATGCTGCTTTCTGATATTATGAAGTGTCCTTAAGCCTTTAAGGCTGTATGGTGTTCTGGACTCATCCATCTCACTTTATGAGGAGATTACTTGCATTAAAAAAAAAAAAAAAAAATAGAACCCCCCACCCTCTTTGGCAGTTCTGTGTCTGCCCCGAACAAAGGCTTTGAACTTCCATAATTACACATGCACACCAAAGTCACACAGAGAGAAACTGCAGCATTCTCAGTACATATCTGCATACACTGCATGCCATTGGGGCCCACCTTCCACATTGCCAAAAGGGGAAAATTGCAAAGGACAGACCCTGAGCTCCTGCAGGCTGATGATGTCCCATGAAACAGGCATAGCAAAGCTCCTACAGATTATAAGTGTTCCCTCCCTTCTTGTGTCATAACACAGGAAACCACACATTGATGAGATTTTGCTAAAGACTTCTCCCCTCCCATCACAAATTCCTTGATTTGGTTATTAGCCTAAATGGCTAGTGAGTACCAGGATGTTGATTCTCCTTCAGTTTGAGGCAGATTTTGATTCAGAGATGCGGTGCTATGTCCAAATATCTTTCTTATTAAACGTCATGTCTCTGGTGGAATAGATGGAGTATGGAATTTCAGCATCATGAAGAGAAAAGGCAATTGTCTGTTGGCAGCACAGCTCCAACTCCATTCTGCAAGGGATAGTGTGTCTCGAGGTTTGTAAAGTAGGCAGGCAGACCAGCCCTAGAGCTTGGGCTCAGATAACTGTGCTTCCAAGGATGCTCCCTGAGGGCAAAAAAGAAGGGCCTGGGGCAGGCAGAGAGGGAAAACGAAACGGATCAGAATACCTGAGAACAGAGCAAAACACCAGCACTTATTTAAAACTCTCAGCTGAATTTTAATAGCTCCTAGCGCCTTAGTGCCTCTCTATTGCTCCCAACTTATGAGAAATACACTCAACTGAAAACAGTTTAATCTATTTTAAGAAAACATTCCATAGTTTTTCCACTCTAAGGTGGGCTAGAAATCATCTAGCTGTTCCAGAAGATTTCAAGGAGAAATTACAAACACTAAGCATCCCCAGAGGAGAACAGAGATCTGTACTTTGATTCCAAAGAGCTAAAAAAAAAAGTATCTGTACACCCATTGAGGGAGACTTAACATCTGCATTCCTTTTAAATCAAAGCTGACATTTTCAGGGCAGTGATTGTACAAAGAACCATCAAACGAAGGCGGGGGGAAGTAATCATAGTCCTTGCTCAAAAAAGCAAAAGAAAAAAGAAATTATTTTCGTAGTCGCAGTCACTAAGAGAACTCATTAACTTATATAATTTAATTGTACGCAGCTGAAATGGTAAATATCATGATAGATTTTTTTCTTACGGGTCATTACTTTTGTGGTTAAGTGATTACAAAGAGATATATGAAGCCTGTGGTGGTATTTAGCTTTTAAATATTGAATTTCTTTGCACCTCTAATGCAAAGTGGAAAAAGCTGATGCAGATTGGTTTTTTGGCTTTCAATACAACACAGTTAAAGTACCCCTTGCAGATATTTCCCAGACATCGTTCTGCAACATGAGTATATAATAAACATGTTTTCCTGGAGGTCTTATAATCCATTGAGCACCGTTTTTTTTTCTTTTGCTTTTGCTCAACAGATAGTAAAATTCTTTTGCAAGAGGAGTGGAAGATGATTTTGAATACAAAGGACAAAATATATTGCTGGATACAAAGAAGGACAAGATGAAAACAAAGAAAAAGAAAGCTGATATCGGGAGAGCTCTTGCTGTTCATAGTCCCTGTTTTAATTGAAGATTTATCAAAATCAAAGAGTAATACTCAAACAATCTTTATTCATCTTTCAAGCATACACATTCCTAAAACAGATAAAGCTAGATAAGGCAAAAAGCATAGAAATTCAAACTAGTTTAAAAAAAAAAAAAAATTACCTATGATTTCATTCCATGTTAATCAGGCAAACTGATACATGAGGTGAAGGAACATTCTGGAAAAATCACGCATGTCTTTGGGAAAGCTGCCTTATCCTCCTGCTTTCTTCACTAGCACAATATCACCAATAGCTGCTTCTGCAGCAGCTTCTGGGGGTGACTTAACATTTGCAAGCTCAGTTTTAGTGGGGACCCTGGGAATATGTGCCCCCTGAGACACCACACTGCTAAAAGCCCTGCAAGGGTGTTCCAGGTATGTTGCAGCAGCCGCTAGAGCTGAGAAAATGCAGCCCTGGCCATGCTGCAATAAAGGGTCATGAGAAGATGTATTCTTGATGAATAAACATTTACATATTGAGAAAACAGTAATGTTGTACAGAAATATGCGATCTTCTAGTGTTAAGTTAGAACATTGAAAAATTAACTAATCCTGCTTACATATGATCTGCCTTTTTTTTTTTTAGTTGTTGCAGTGTATTAAGTTTCTGAAAAGAACCAAAATTCTGTGGGAGAAAGAAGGCAGCAATCAGCTAAACTGTAGCTCCCATCATTTCCTAAAGAGCTAACTTCAAAATATTTTTTCTTCAGAAATTGTGACTTTTTTTTTTGTCAATTCTGCATGTTCAATTCCTGAAAACAATGTCTAGGGGATGAATCCTAGAGAAATACTGATGTAATTTAAAGAAGGAGCAAAACAAACAAATAACCCCTAACCAACCAAACAAAATAAACCTGAAATTCTCACCTTGTCTTCTAAAAGACAGTCCTCTTCAAAAAACCTTTCTACTTCTAACATTGGCAAGAATTGTACTAAGGGGGAATTGTTTCAAACTCAAAGAGAATAGGTTTCAATTAGATATTATGAAGAAATTCTTTGCTGTGAGGGTGGTGAGGCACTGGCACAGGCTGCCCAGAGAAGCTGTGGCTGCCCCATCCCTGGAAGTGCTCAAGGCCAGGTTGGATGGAGCTCTGAGCAGCCTGGGACAGTGAAAGGTGTCCCTGCCCATGGCACAGGGATTGGAACAAAATGGTCTTGAAGGTCCTCTCTGACCCAAACCATTCTAGGACTCTTTAAAATTTGCATTAACTCCCCAGCCCAGCAAGAATTATTGCTTACAAAGCAGCTTTTGTGGAAGCAGCTAGGATCAATCTGTGGAACAAAGATGAAATCTTATCTCTCATAACAAACTATGTGATAAAACCATCAAAGTTAGTTTGTGATGAGTATCCTCCCCAGGGATTTGTTTGAGCCTGCACTTCCAACTGCTGGACAAAGTCAATGCAAATTCAGTACTTTTCTTCTGACTCCAGAGTGGCTGCTAGATATACAGCACTAAAATGAGAGTCTCCTAGGAACAAGTCCTCCCTGACTCTATTTCCAGCCTCTTTTCACAGCATGATTTGGAAGAGTCTGATGGATACCCAACAGTGCCAACAAAGACTTTCTCTCACGCTTGGTACACTCAGTCCAGTGAAAGCTTGTGCCTGTCAAGCTGTTTCTTCTAAAATCATATAATTTAAGTATTCTCTCTCTCTTTCTCAATCTGGTATTTTCTTTTCTTAGAACTTGGTATTTTACTAGACATTGTCTGCTTCTCTAGCCTCTCCTGCTTCACAGAAGTAGTTTAGCAATTTAACATGTTTGTTTTGGCTTGGGTTTTTGGGGTTTTTTTGGGAGGTGGGATTATGGGGGTTTTTTTTAGTTGATATTTTGTTTGTTTTGTTTTTGTTTACTCGGTTTTTATTATTTTGTTGATATTTCCCATTCTTTCACTAGCAGATATTTCTGTATATAACTACACATCTTTACTTATCTCAAAATCTTACAAAAGCTTTAATTAATGATGGAGTTTTCCAACACCTCCAGCGAGTTGCAAATTATATCATAGCCAGTTGAAACAAAAGAGCAGAGTTGAAACCAAAGCTATTCTCTTGCTGCTGTATCACATTCCACCATCAAGAGGATATGACGTGTTTTATGTTCTTTGATCTTGTCAACGCTCTTGGGTTGAGATAGGAGGTTAAAGGGAGGTGACAAGGTTAAATGATTTGACTAACATCCCAAACAAGGCTCGATGTGATTATGAGCCTGCCTCAGCTTTCTAATAACGTATGTAATGAGGGAGAATTGGAAGCTTCCCACACCAACAGCTCATGCAGAAGTGATTTGTTTCTCTCTATACCCTGGCCACAATAGGCATCCATATATTTCTTTTAAGAATATTGTCATGGCCCACTAAATTACCCCTGGGCAGTGCTATCAGTGGTGTTCCACTTTGCCCCTTTATTTCTTTCTGTGACATTACTCTGCACAAGGGTTACTAGAAAGACAGATGAAGTAGGAGTAGATGGGTCTCTAAGGAGTGATATATAGTAGGTACATAATAGAAAAAAGCGAGGATGGTGTTGTAACAGGAATTTTCATTTCTTTCTCCTCATTTCCAGAAGAAATTCCAGACATTGGAAATTTATTGTACCATGGTTATCAGGTTTATATTTTCTTAGACTCTAATTTCTTTTCAGGGAACTTGACTCCTAATGGCCCTATACTTTTTCCTCCTCCATTTTATTTTCTCTTTCACAATGGCAAATCAAAATTCTCAGTGGATGAGAGAACTCCTGATAAATTCTCTTGCCATCATATCAGATAGTACATTGAAATCAAAATCAGACAATAAAAAACATATCAAAAATTGTGCCAGAGCATAGTTTGTGAACGGTGTAGTTCGACCAGCAGAAAAAGCAGCTGTTCTGGCAGCCAGGACTTTGGAGAAATGTCTGGCAGCTTTTAATATGGGTATAAAAGTTGTCATGTGAAGTTGCTTTCGACCTGATGGATTTTATTGTTCCTCAGAGCCATCATGGTCTATCACCTCTATGAGTATTAAGGGACTCCTAAATCCATGGATAGATAATTTGGCTGCCACACTTGCACCGTAAATCCACATCCTTAAAGCCTTCATTAAATTTGTACAGACCATTTCTTAAGTGCAATTAACTGTGCGTTTCTTAAGAAAAGAAGTTGATTTGTTTCTATCTCCCACAGACCTCATTATTTCCCATCGTCCTTGTGGAAATGAGAAGACATCTCCTGAAACTTGTTTAAAAGCACATTGGATTGCTGGGAATTGGAAATTGTTTATAACTTTTGCACTCCACCTGTATCACTATACAGCATCAAACAAAGAAAATTTCCCCAGCTGGGTCCTAGTTTGGTTTAGCTTGGCAAGGTTTATGAAATTCTGACATTGCTGTTGGACGCATCAGTTTGTGAACAGACTTGTCCCATTGATTTATTAAATCTTGCACTAGATTAATTTGTTTCAACTGTGGCAGCTTAATCAATCCACTTTATCCACTATTACTACTGGTCAGTCAAGCTAAAATTTACAGTAAACTATTAGAAAGTATGGAAATCTGTCCATTTTGATTCATCACACTCTATCAGTAAAGGTGAGCAGACCACTCAAAAATCATTCCAAAATCTTTCATTCTAAAAGTCACTGAATAATCACTTGAAAAGTATTACTAAATTTCTACTTTGGCAATAAAATTTCTGAAGTAAATCTACCATGTCAGTTAATACCCAGCTATGTATCTTTTCAACTTGCTCAAACCTGCACACAACAAAAATCCATGATTAAAACAGCACTAACAAGATGTTCATTGCTTTATAATATGAATCAGTGTTTTCAAGAAAACATTATTTGCACAAATACTTTTCATTAAAGTGGTATAAGCTTGCATAAGTTGCAATACCTAATGAAATGAACTTCGATACTCTAAATTCCCACTGCTTGGGAAACACTGTGCACCTCCAGAATCAAGTACTTACACAGCATGTACGACTATCTCATGTTGGTTTTGTGGAAGGAAGTTAATTTGACTGCATGAATAAAATAACTTACTTTCTTAATTAGACATTTTAATCAGAGATCCATTAGCTAATCAGAGCTAATCAGTGTTTCATCAAGACTGTAAATAGGCAACTTGGGATAAGATGGTCAGGACTCACAGGCTTGCATGCATAATAGGAAGCTGAGGATATTCTTTTTGAAGGCTTATCATTGAAGAAGGACTCAAAAGATTGTCATCATTTTGATACACAGGAAAAAAGCGAGGACAAGAGAAGTTGCTCCTGTTCACCAGCAGCTCATTAAAGTAATTTTGAAAAGTGTATGCGAGAGGGAAAATTTGGATTCTTTTCATAGCAATGCCTGGCCAGCTAAAAGTGTGCTTTAGAATTCAAACTAATGTGGTGCTGGGAGGTCAGTCAGCAATATTACATTGGCATTTATGTTTAATCTGGGATTTTTAACGTTCAAACCCTAACTGAATCTCTGCAAATGCCAACAGAACATTCACAGTATGCTTTTCAAAGCTGGGCTTTCACTCACAGACTCCTCAGATTTCTCATCTAGGTGATGGCTAATATTTTTTAAGAAATCAGTAAAATCAAAAGAATATCTAGGCTAATAATAAGAAAATTTACTAGTTTGCTTTATAGATTGCCAGATAAAATATTTACAACTACTTTTGCACCAATGTATACCTTTTTCACAAGGAATAGCCTAATAACTGTGACATTAACTGTGTAGTTGTCTGGCAAAAACAGTTCTCTCCTGCTCTGATACCTCAGGCTATCCAGGAACAGGAGAAAAGAGATAGCATCAAAATTAGGCAATCAACCATATGTAAGAAAAGACCTACTGTAACTGTTTCATATTCAGTCATCTCTTAGAAACTCACCTAAAATCAAGATTTGTTAATTTCATTTTTTCTTTTTTGTTTTTATTTAAATTTTAAATAGAAATTAAAATTGATGCCACAAACAACTCAAATAGGATAATAATTTCCAGAAAACTGAAACTTCTTTTAATGGGAAAGAGGGAAAAGCCAGCCAGGTCAATCTGCTCCCCAGCATGGGACAAACTGAGCAAAGCTTTTATTGATTTTCTAGCCTACTGGGGATCAAAAGAAATCCTATAATGTAGAAGGGGGAATTTTATTTTTTTTCCTCATCACCAAAGTACTGTTGCATTAGAAAAAAAATGCTGGCATTTAATACTCAAGTTAGTATTTGCAAACTAAAACAAATCTAGTTACTTCAACAAGATGCCATATGGTCTGTGAATTTGCACTGTGCCAAGTTGGAAGAGTATTTTTTTGTATTTCAATGGATGCCAAAAAACTATACAGCTCAACGACTGTATTGCTGAAACCCCTCACAGAAATTCTGAGTCACTAGATGAAATTAATGGAAGACAAAGGAAATTATATCGAAGTTAAAAAGAAGGAGAAATGGGAAATGGTCCCAGCAGAAAGTCTTTGATACTTAGACCTCTGGCAGGTAAAGAAAATCTCAAAACCTATCAATTGGTTTTTTCTTTTTCATTAGGTTATATCTGACATTCTTACCTGAGCTTTACTGAAAGGTAAAGCAGTATATTACCACAAAACATTTCAGCACTACAGCCTTATTATGCGCTGCTCTGGAAGACAGAGAGACTACCAAAAAAATTACTCAAACAGCAACGAGGAGGCTGATGGAGGGAATGACAGAGAAAATTGAGGTCTGAGTTTAAAGGCTCATTGAATTTTCCTCAGCGAACAACATTAAGTGTTTTGTTGGGCTTGCTTTTTCTTTTTGGTGGTATGAGCAGTTTTTCCAGTAGGAACTACATAAACTACTACTTCATTTAATCTAACACAGCCAAAAAGGGCTTTAAGAGGACAACGTGAATCAGATTTAAATTAATGACCTAGATAAATCTTACTAATCACTGGAGCCACCTAGTTTCAGCAGTCTCACTGAGAAGCTTGCCCTCTTGTCTGAGAATCTTCCTGGACAGCTGGAAAGCATCAAGCTTTATCTTCAAGCCTCAAAAAGTGCACAGCATATTTGTATTTACTGGACATCAGTGTTGCTGTTAATCAGACTCTGTGACCTTGCTCTGTGAAGAAATCCCTGAAACTGCTCCTAGTCTCCTTTCCTGTCATATAAGAAATGTTTACTTTCTGAAAGATAAGGTGGGAAAAGATATAATGCAATGAATGGGGAAAAAGGACCTATTTCTATCTATTCAGATACACTTTGCTAGTTCGCCTGAGAGTGACACAAAAGTAGTCTAGATTTGATAGGTTTTCATAACCAGAACACATGAAACAGAAGTATGCAAAGAAGAAAAGGCAAATTAACTGCAAAATCTGATGCAAGGAAATAAAATTCCTTCTCTGGCATTCTTTTCCATTGAAAATAGATAGATCAGTAATTTCACATATGAAATGCTCTTTTCCAGCTGCAGCAGTACCTCTTATCTTCAATCTTTCTGCTTTCTTAACAAATGGGGAAATGCAGTACTCACACGAAGAGAAAACCCTTTTGATCCTCAAAGGTGATCAAATTGTCTAGCTAAGAGGATTTTTAGGATGAACAAAACTAAATACCTCACACCTATTACCCATTGTTCTTCTATCTGCTAATGGCCAAGGGAATATGCACTTCTCTAATAACTGTGGACCCAATCAATCTAATCCATGTACTTATCCTCTCTGTACTTGGGTACTGCATTATAACACATGAGAAGATGAAAGGAGACTTAGAAACAGCTCGAGTTTGTTCCACCCCATTACTTAGGAGCACACAGCCTTCCTATCTCAGCACCTGATGACAGCAGACACTATATTGCTTCCCCAATAAGCACTAAATCAATAAAGGCTCACTAGAGCTGGCCCATTCTGCCTTGAGGATCCTCTCTGACTGAGATACACGCATCCTAAGCTGCAATCCCCAGAAATAAAATAACAATAAATAACCCGACATGTAGGAACAAAATGCCGAAATTCCTTGGCAGCAGGGACTGCTGCAAGCTCCGCTGGTATTTATGGTTCCAAACCCACAAAAGCCTGGGCATATTCCAGCATCCCTGCTTCAGTAGGACTCCTCCAGGCTCAGAGGGAGTGCCATTATGCAATCAATTTCATGGCTGGAATCTCAATACATATAATTTAAACAAAATAAAATTAAATTGATGGGTCACCAGGTCATTTGGAAAGAATGCTTTTCTGACAATCAGTCCAGCCTGCTTTTTCTTTGCCACTATAATCTCCACCCTATAAAGCAAAGGAGTTATAGTCATTATCTGTGTTTGTATTTTATTATGTATGGTCCTGAGTCAACAGTGAATTCTCTTCCTGGGTTATCATAATAAAATATTACAGTGGTGTCTAGTTGTGCTACTACAGTAAAGTGTCTTATCATGTTCATTCTTAGTCCCTGATATCATGGGGTTTTAAACTAAAAATAAAAAATAGGTTAGAAGTTAGCAAACCAAACCAGAGCCTAAGAGAAATATTTCATTTTAAACTGAGCTGATAAAATATGACTTCCCCCTTTACATATCCAGCCCTTTTGTGTATGTATATATAGATATATAGATGAGATGAACCCTTTTATCCCAGACCCCTTTTGTCATGTTATCTTTGGAAGACTAGTTTGCTTGTTGAAAACAAACTGGAAGTGAGATTAGTTTAAAATATGTTAGCTAGTTTCAAAGAAAAAATAAACTAAGGCAGACAGAAGAGATATCAAGAATATTTTATCAGAAGTATTCTCAAGATATTCTATCCAACATACCCTTTTATCTGAATTTGTGGCCCTCAAATCCATATAAAATCTTAATGATTACAGACTTTTTACATTCTTAAAAAAAACAAACCTCCTGTTCAAATATTAAAAAAGAATTATTTCATAGAAAACTTTGAGAATACACCACGCTGCCAAGCTCTCTGTATGTTGTTACTATGCAGCACCTAATATTCACATCATTGCTTTCTGAATAACACGAGGTACCTTCCTGCGCTCCCCACTAGCTTAATATCACACATTCCATGATGCCTTAGCAGTAATTCATTTCAAGTGTGCTTCCCTCACCTTGCACAGGAATACCATCAGAGGAACCCATTTTCGAAGAATCCATTCTAAGAACAATATGTTGAGATTAGGCCAAACATCTCTCATGCATAATGCAACTGAGATTAGAATTTTACATAAATGAAGCCAAATAATCGACACGTGTAATAGGTAAGTATTTTTACTGAAGTAAAAATAGTAAGAAGTTTTTCTAGTAAGAAAAGATCAGGTAATAAACAACTGTCTCTCACTCTTTTTGGTGTGAAACGTTTTTCCTGTTGGAGAGCAGTTGCTGGAAGTCATGACAGAGTTTAATATCTCAGCATTGGATTCCTACCCACCTACAATCTAAGGAGGCAAATTTTCCAATTTCCCTAACTGACAGCAAATGGTCTGAACAGACTGAAGCCCAGGTTCAACACCTGTCCAAGTAAAGAGAGTGGCTTTCCAATCCCTGCCCCTTCAGACCCTAAAGCATTCAGATCTCATTTTCCACAGGAACAGGGAATGAAAGGACAAATGTTCTTGGGCAATACAGCCTAACCACTAATTCAAGTCTGAGAAATATACAAACTATGAAACATTTCAGATAAGCCAAGAACATTAACTAGAATGTTTTATTCAGCTCATGGCCAAGACTGCATTGCTATTGTTTTTAAGCCCAAAAATATTTGGTCTGAACTGAGAAAAGATTCATACAAAGCAATGATGATTGAGTAGTGAACAATTTCTAATTTTTTTTGTCTGAACTACTGAATCCTGGATTCATTATATCCTCTAAAGATTACAAACTAAACTAACAAGTAGGATGAGACTACTTGCAGAAGGCTGAGTGTTCAGGCCTCAAGCAGAGGTTTATCCAAGCAGACTTGGACTGTGTACTACCAAATATCAATAATCACCAAAAGCAGCAGTGAAAGCAGCATCAGCAGGAACAAAGAGAACAGTTTCAAATACACATTTTATAACCTTTTGCAATCTAACTATTTTAATTATTCAATAAGAATTCAAAGTGGGAGGTTAATAAAATTTATCAGTAGGTGTTCTTATCAATGAGTAGTGCTGTGAAGTCTGCATGATGGTCTATCAATAAACCAAGAGGGCTGAAATCTCTCATTAAATTGTAAGAAGAAATGTATGTATTTCAATCCAAAATACTTGCATACAGTAGGCTGATTTCAAGGGTGAACACAGTCAGGGCTGAAAACATTACAAGTGAGAACTAATTTTCAGCAGAAGCCTGTGGTGCAAAGAGAACCAAAAGTAGAAATTAATCAGTTTTCATGGCAGATAAAAGGCATCTTCCAGTCTTCACTAGAGAAATGAGCTAGATGACTCGAAAAAACTAGTTTTATTGGCCCAAATTCATACCTCACACACAAAGGAAATTAATTTTGCAGTGCATTTTGCTCTCACTTACTTGTGTATGCTTACACATTTGTCACTGATAAAAGTTCTTGCAATATTATATAAATTATGCGAATGTACATATCAAGTTTGTAGATAAGTGAGTTTTAATTCACAGTATATTCAGTGACCAAGTGCATTTCAACACAAAGTCAAGATTCTTACTAAGTTACAAGTATTGCTCCATGGAAGAGTGAATATATCTTATTTTTTCTTTTTATCTTTTTGTCTCACTATTTTCTTATGGCATACATTGTATGTACCATTTTGCAAATGTGATTGCCACCTTAGGATACAGAGTTCATTCAAAATCATGATTTTTTAAAAACTAGCATTTCAAATTAGAAATAAGCTCAAAGGCACATTCAAGTATTTTGGAGTCAGGGTAGAAGAAACATAGTAAAAAAGATTCATGTGTTTTTAGCCTTCCGACCTTTTATGTTATATTAATAATTCTCCATTACTAAACCATGATTTGAAGAGATCAAATGCTTGCGGGGAACTAAGAAAGTTTACTTTGTTCTCAGGAGTCAAATACACTATTAAACAGTGCACTGAGACTTCTCATCATTTATTCCTAGAAATCAGAATGGGAGACAAATTCACCTGGTCATTTGGAAAGAGTGCTTTTCTGATAATCAGTCCAGCCTGTTTTTTCTTTGCCACTATAATCTCTACCCTATAAAGCAAACAAGTTGTAGTGATATACAAGTGAAATATATATATATATATATAAAAAAATATATATATAAATATATATATATATAAATAACATATAACTGAAAATATCCAAGATACATAGCTGAAATTAGTACTATGAGAAAGAACATAAACATTCTTTATTGTTCTCTCACCTTCCTACTTGTGGGGTTTTTTTTAGGGCTGTTCTTGGTTGTGTCTGCAACTAAGAGTTAAAATATATGCCAGGAGAGAGCTATATCAAAATATTGCATTAGGATGACATTTCAGATTGCTGTACAGCTCTCCTAAAATGATTAAAGCTAATTCTAAGAAATCAGAGTAATAGCTGCTATTAAAAACCAAACTCAACTCCTGGGCTTCCTGGAAAGTTTGACATGACAGATATCTGCAAGACATTAATAATACAGAATAGAAATTAAGAGACCTTGGATCTGTTCCTGGCTGTGATATAAATTATTTGTGTTCCCTTGGGATCAGGACTAAACTTCCGTGTATTAGGGCAGACCTGCATGGAAGGATTCAGACTTCAGTGAAGGCCTAGGCAAGGCAAATGCCTAAACACATTACCGGCTAAGGCAGATATGCACTGGTTCCTCACCTGTAAAAATGAGAAAAACCACTTGCTTCCATGTTACCCATGAAAGCTTCCAAAAAGCATGTGCTTATGCATACAGTCAGGCTGCTGAGGATATGAGCTCCAGTGAATGCTGCAGCAGGGCTTTCCTTTAAAGAAAGAGCTCACTGCTCCAATCTGGGAAGAAAGCCAAACCTGGAGTAAATCTGAACAGCTCAGTGCTGAAAACCGGCTCGTGAGAGAAGTGGAGGAGTGGCTGCCTGAAGCCATCCTTGCAAGATCCCCTTTGTCCACAGCCAAAAAATTGTTGATTGGCCATCACAGACATTGCCAAGAACACAGGAATAGAGTAGGGCAGTTTCCAAAACAACACATGGATGCATGCATTTTGGTCCCCTGTTGCAATGATTATTGCTTGCACATTACATTCATTCTACTTTTTCTTACTTGGGAATATTTACATAGGAGGTAAAGGCCCAGAGTATTAATTTTAAGGAAGCCCTTTCCAAAGAAAATATAATAAAGTTTTATCAAAATTGTTAAAAAAAAATAAATTCTTGTACCACTTGCTGAAATTATTTTCTTTGCTTTCCTATAAGTGTTGTCCTAAAATTAACAGCATTTTAACAGATGCATTGGCATTGGATTAGCTTCTCTAAGTGTTTCCTTCCAAGCAGCCTCTCCTCCCATCTTTTGATAACCTTATTACTTATTTTGAGTGTGTGATTTTCGCAAACTTCTGCGCCAAGACATGGTTATAACAGAGAAGCAACTTTACAGATGGATGTTGTTAGAATAATGGCTGCAGCACAAGTTCTCTGTTTCACTATGAATGTGACCTAATTTGGGGAAAATTTCTGGTTTGCCTTCAGAGAGGACAGAAACCTCATCAGTCCTTGCACCATGACTGTTCTCTGGTGGATGCAGCATTAAATGGTTACAACAGAGAACGTGACAAATTTTGTTCTAATTTTCAGGCAGGTTATTTCCGCATTGCCTACGTATTAGAACTGGGAATGAATTTTGAGTCATCAGTACACATTTATAACTGTTTTACACCACCTACCTAGCCTTTCCATATACAACTATTGATAATGAGCATCCCTTTGGCAAACCTTTGAAAATTTCCACAAGCATACCAGTAAAATGCTGCATATGACCCATTCCCCAGGAAAAAACTCAAATGTATCCCAAAGGTATGTAGGTTCAACAAACTCCTCCTCCTTATTAAGCAGTCCTTCCTAACCTCCCAAACAGCACACAGGGGAACAGTTTCAAACCCTAAATCCTGACTCATTCTATCCCCATTATCACTGGTGGATAGCAAGGACACAGCCTTTCTGACAGTGCAAAGGTTTTCAGTATGAAATACAAAGTTAGCAGAAATCCAATGGCTTCAAAATGGAAAATTAGATAAGCTCAGTTTCTAAAACAGTTAAAATCACAATAAACAATTTCCTAGAGGCATGACAGCAACTGAAATCCCCAGAGTCATTATCTTCTTGTGGATATACTTGGGCTACACAGGAAGTTAGTGGCTGATGAAAAAATTCCTCTGTGAAATTATATAGCCTCTGCATTGCAGGAAGTTGTCAGCATTATCAAATTGCTTACTCTGACATGAATAATAAATCTATGATTCCACAAAACAGTTCAGTAATGTCACTTATATTTTTCTGAGTTTTATGAGGAACAGATTCTCTCTTAGTTTCTGTTATGGTGTAAAAAACTCCATTTATAAGTTCTGCTATAACAAAAACAAGAGTTTTCATTACTATGTTGAAAGTCATATTGTAAGCAAGGAAATCAGCCAACAGACAGATTGCACATTCTATTTCCTCTGAACACAGGAAATATTCTGCCTGTTATTAACATAATTTTGGGATAAGGACTCCACCTAAGCAGTGTGCACTGTTGGGGGCACAGCCACCCACAACTCTTCCCTTAATGGGGTCTCAGTCTTCCCCATGCCAGAGGAATCCATGGGAACACAGCATTCCATCAGTTTAAAGCAGAACCCATACTGAGTCTTGGGAGCTGTACTGAGCAGGATAGTTTTATTTTAGTCAATTTTTCACATAAGAAACACTTCCATAAAGTTTGTCAAGAAACAGATTGCAAACATGCAAATGAAATCTACTGAATTTCTTGAAGAACACGGAGAAAGAGAGAGAACTGATTCAGTGGTCCTGACTACTTTCTCTTTTTTTTTTAGAAAATGTGAAGTTAGCCACAGGAATTTGTAAAATATTTGTGAAAAGAATAATTCTGTATTTGAGAGTTCCACCCAATGGGAGAAAGAGTAAGAAGACATTAGGTAGCAAGAATGATTTACTTTGCATATCTACTTGCAATGTTACCAAAAAAACCCCAAACAAACCAAAACCAAACCCTCCTCATGGACTGATTTTGTGTATATACGCCCTCTAAAAATGCAGGATTTATATCCCATTACACCATTAAGAAGGTTTTCTGAGATTAAAGGATGATAAACAGCTCTCAAGTTTCTCCTGAAAACAGAAGTCAGGTCTAAAAACCATATTGACAATAAACCAGACATTAATTCATAGGTAATAGGATAAATAACACAGCTAAGGCAGTAGGGAGGTGGGGGTCAAACACCAGTATCGCTTTACTGTTGGGAAGGCTTGAAAAAGCATTTTTACCCATACTGTCTTCCGTGCACTTTAATTCAAGGACTACCCAAACAGAAATTGCTGGTGGGTTTTTATATTATGATTTCTACATCCTTTATTTACTTCCTGTAAAACTATTGCAAGTTCCTGACTTTCTTCCAAGCTCCAAATTATTTCAGAATGTGGCAGTCCCATTCAGAAAGTGATGTTTCTTTTCAAGAGCTCTGCATGTGTGCAAGCTCACACGAGCTTAGTGGATCCAGCTTGGAATTCATTTTTCAAAGTGACACACAAAAGGATCACGTATGGTTCATATGGAAAATGAAAGGTTTTAGGGCATTAACTTTCCAAAAATTTGGTAAGAAGCAACATTTTCTAAAGATGGTGGTAAGAGTCTCAGAGTTGCACGACATCACATCCCCTTACCCCTCCTGTTAATCATGACTAGCATACAACATTATTTTTAGAGAGTTGTGGGGAAATACTCCTGGACCATGTTCTCCTACTCTCTCAGTCACAAATTCTCTCTAAATTCTCAATAGTTTGGGATTTTTTTCAGAAAAACAGCAAAGGAGTTTTCATATCAGCCTAGTTTTACCAGACTCCTAGTGTACTAATGACAGTATCTGTATTACATACGTAAAAGAAACAGAACTAAATCTGACTTTACAAGGGGGGGAGGAGGGGGGGAAAGAAAGATAACATTATTTTGCTTATGCTACATCATGTAAATAAAGTTCAGTTCTGGAGACAGCATTTTAAAACTAAACCCCAGAAGAGCTCCCCAGGCTGGAACTGTAGGTATTCTTTGCACTAGATAGAATAGATTTTTTTGTACATTAACATCACTTGTTTTTAACTGCTAACTGACACTGACTTGTTAATCCTGGTGAGAAGCTTTTATTTATATTAAATTTGTAGACTCATGGTGTTAGGGAAGCTGTATCTCCTATCCAACCTCTGAAGGGTAATTTGGAGCATCATTGAGATACTAAATGATGACACTAAACATTTGGCCTTTCTAAAAGAGACACAACAGAAGTGGAGAAATACTGTTTAAAATTGCTTAACATCAGAAATCTTCTCTGGAAATTATTGAATGAAATAGTTTGCTACTCTTTAAGGTAAGTTTCCCTCCTGTGCCTTGAAACCCCTTCAAAAGGAAAAACAAATATTCTGAGCAGAAACATAGGTGGCCAAAAAAATCTGTAATTTTTTTTTTTTTTTGGTGGGGGAGAGGGGAGGCAAATGCCTATGTGTACACCACAGTAATTCTGGGGGGAGTTGTGTTCTTTCTTTAAACTATGGTATAGTAATTTACTTGCCCATCTGTAAACAAATATCAAAGGACAGGCGAGACAAAGAAACTGAGCAACTTCATTTTATCTGAAGAGTCTGGCTAGTCTTTGAATTAGCAGCCTAATTTATCTGCTAATTCCACTTCTTAATCAAAAAGCTGTCTCGAAGTCAGACATTAGCATACATCATCAGTTTGTCAGCTGGAGAACAAAAACAGTAAACCTTGCTTCTCTCATACCACCAAAGTTAACTGAGTGTATAAATCAGAAAATATTTTATAATGTTCAGGAATACAAGAGGAAAAAATGTCATACAGAGCAGAGCAAATAACTGAATTCTTGTAGTCACATGAGAAAAAACTATGCTCTCTTTAAAGCAAGTTTTTTACTGTTCATTTTTAAAAATAATAGAAAGTTTTGAGAGGAGGAGTTATTTTTTTAGGTTTGAAATATATCATAATATTAAATCTGGAAAATACCATAATTAGCTCTGCTTTCTTTAATAGTAATGCCGAGGAATTTGATGGAACTAATCTATATTTTCCAAACTGCTCCACTTTCATCAAAAGGAAGCACCAAATTCTATGACTGCCCTATTTTTTGTTACTTAAAAAAGAACAACAACAACTAGTAATATCTGTGTTCATCACAGTTTCAAGTTGGATTCAGGAACTGTGAGATGGCCTCTTCGGATGCTCTGCATTATTTATTTGGAAGCCAAGAACAAATCACTCATCTAGGCAAGAGCAGATAATAGAGAGCAATAACGTGCTACTAGATATCCATCATGCTTTAGCACTGCTTTTAGTACCTTAGACACTGACACTTGTTGGCCCATCTTCAATATTTTAATCTCAACATGAATACACTGGCAAATGGAAGAAACCCAAATGGGCTCTTTTATTACTGCATTGTCACTGAGAATGTTTGATTAAGTGGCCAGGTGAGGGGCTGCTCTGGCACATCCTGTGCAAACAGCTGCAGGTTTTCCACGAGTACAACCAGCTGCTGTTATCACCCCACCTTATACAACATTTTTGTGTTTGGAAGAACTGAGCCAGAAAAACCCCCAATTGTTCCACATATATCATCCAAATTCAGCTAATTCTCAGAACTTTAGGCACATTCTCATTTCTCAAGCCATTTCTCTATCTCAACATCTGTCTCAAAAAGGGAAATGGTTTCAAGCTTTTCTGCCTCCATGCTGCTCCTTAAAGGCTGAAGCAACTACAGAGAGACATGTGCTATATGCAAATATCATCAAGAGGGAAAATGAGAATCTCCTCCCAGGACTAATTCAAACTGGCTTCCTTGAATGGATTGTTAATATTGGGGATACTCCTGAAATATCCTTAATGTCGAGAAAACTAATGGTCACAGACTTCAACTCTAATTTTCCTTACAGCACCCACTCTTAACAGCAAGATTCCACACACAGTAGATTCCCCCACACTCAGATATGGGCTTGAAATTTAGATAACAGCTTTGTCCAAGGTTTACTAAAAAAATTCATGAATGGCCAGGTTAATTTTCAGCTTCAAAACCTGAAATGTGTTTCTGATAACTTCATCAAAAAGTTCCTTTATGCAGACCAGCATTCTAAAAGCAATCTAGCTCCTACAGGGATTAATGGTTAGAGTTCTTATCTCAAAATTATTTCTAATAGCCTTGGTTAGCAATTATTGCACTCTGTGAGATCTCCTAAGAAGTCAGCAGTCTTTTGATAGCAGATGGCAAGTCACATAATGAATCTGCAGAGATTTTTCAGATTCTTTATATAGTAACCACTATGTCCTTTGTAAAGTAAGTGTCATTTCATACTCCTTGAAACTAAAATCAGTTAAACACACATTAGAATTCTGTACACATTGCTCAATGAAGTTTTGTTATTTTATGGTAAAAGTGCTACAAATTTCCTTTAGAAGTGGCAATGCCACACTAACTTATCTTGAATTCACTTAATTTAAAAAAAAAAAAAAGAACACAATCGCAATCCATCTTTCCATTTGAAGGATTTTTGGTAAGGCTAAAAATGCTTAATTACATCAGAAAACTGAGGGGCTGACATGGCTTGAACAAAGCAAGCAACTTTCTGCATTAAATAGTCCTGGAAACTTTAGCAGCTGCCTATGAGTCGTGAGCACAATATCTATCTAAACTCATACACAGCTATAAGAAAGGTTTTCTTTTGGTCATGTAATGGGGAAAAAAATTCTAATTGAGCCAGACTGCAAGCCTAACACTCTAATGTTGAAATACACACACTCATATTGAATATATTTTTCCCTTCATTTTTACCTTCTTTTTACTACATGTACTTATTTATGTTTATGCAGGCATTCTCATAAGAACTTTGACTTCAAATTTTAAAAAAAAAAAGGAAAAAAGCACTCCTCAATGCCTACACAAACTATTTAGAACTTCTTTATACTGTACTACCACCCTTCTCAACTACTTTCTAGCTTCCACATAGATTAACTTTGAAAAAAAGTCTTAGTCTGTAATTATTCCTTTATTTTCAGTGCTGCCTAAAACTGCCACATCTGCAACAGTAAAACCAGGCATAATATGAAAATGAATTTTAAGTTTAATCAATTACAATTTAAAATTTGACTTTTACCCTTCTACCACATCACAGATGACCTTTCATGTAATAGAAATAAAAGAACTTGAAGACATCTTACTTGCCTCCTAACAGCTAAAGTTTATTTAATTTCTTTCTGCCCTGCCTCCCTATAAGAAAGCAGAAAATTAATATCAGCATAGAGCAATAGGTATTGTTCTATCATGACAACATGTGCTCTGTTTGACTTAAGGATCATCAATAACTGAGTTTCTGGAGTATTGAGACCCTCAGCAGAGCTCATTGATTTTTAAATATCCCTATTGAAAAATAGGACGAGGAATCCATATTAATATTTTTTGCCCTACCTGTTCTGTGATAGGAATTTCCAAGCTACATGGCTTTTAATTTGTAGCCTAAAAAAACCCCAAACCACTATATTCTCTTAACAGGTGTATTAATGAGATGCAGCCATCAGTATCCTAAAGATATTTGTCCAAAGTCAGAAAAGGCAAAGCAAATTTTTAGTGGGCATTCCCTAAATAACACACTAGCTTGCCACAGTATGGACCGTGCAATTCCCATGCAAGCCACCTAACAATATTATCGTATCACTCTGAGGCATTACACAGCATTGTATGCTTCTGAAAGTGGGATTTTACCTTGTTTTTATGTGTCCACATTTTTTTAATGTCTTCTGAATTCAAAAAACCCAAAAAAACATATTTGTAAATGCAATTGTCCCAATGCCAGCACATGGGCAGCAAGGGACATAGGTAGGAATCAGGACATGGTTCAGGCAGACATCAGGAATGTTTTATCAGCTAGGAATAGGAAAGACCAGTCTTTGCAATCCAAAAAGACCACCAAAAACTGGGAAAAAGCTGAGGGATATTCTTAGAGCCCAGGTGACGCACGGGGAGGCAGCCAGGGAAAGGGATTCTCCCTTTCTCCAGACACTTCAGACTGGGTAGCTCCCTTTCTGGAGCTACCCATCTCTCCCTTCCTCCCACTGGAACAGTTAATTTAGGCAGAAAATGATAGAAAACAGGGAGGGAAACTGTGTCTCCTGTGCTGCCACTTCCAGAACCCCAGGGAGAGAGAAGTATTTGTACGGAGATAAAAATTTAGCTGCCAGAACAGCCTTTCTAACACTGTTTTGGTATTAAAATTGGTAGCAAAACTGGTAGAAATGAGATGCCTGTGCCTGAGTAGGTCAGGACTGCTCACTGAAGCCCAGTGTTCCCAAATCCATTCCTGCCTCTGGGTTTTGTTCCCCAATGGCTCAATCAATGCTCACTTGGGCTTGGCTGTATTGAGCCTACAGACAATATCAAACAGTTGTTGGGGCTAACACAGGATCAAACATTTGCAAGTCTTCAGTACAACTGATACAATGGGTTCTGCAAGAGGGATCAATGGCTTCCATCAATATTATTTCTGCAAAATGTTAATGATATGAATGACATTAAGTCAAATTGATCCAAAATAAGCACTTGGTATTAATATATGGAGTATTTGCAGGCCATATTGCTACTACAATAAAGGGAAAAGATCAATTCAAGCATTGCTAAATAATAAGTTGCTAACAATCTAACTAACAAAAAATAGATAAGCATGTGTAAGATGTCCTTTATCAGCTGTTTTGCTTTGGTGGAATACCGTGCTGAAAGATTTTTAGTCTTGTTTTTTCAAAATTTAAGACATTTGTTGAACAGCTATAGAAAGATAAATTGAAACAAAATGAAACAAATAACATAGTAACAGGTGGATAAGGTTTTCCCTATCCTGCTTTAGTCATTTCGTGTATTACTTTTCCCAGTCTGATTTCAGTATAAGTGTGACTATTGGTATATGACAACAGCTCAAGGCCCTCAAAAGATTTTGTCTCAATCTATTTTTTCTAAAATCAACATCCAAGATGCTCTAAAGGTGTGGTAAATTTTCAATATTAAGGAGTTTTTTTCCCCCCAACAACCACAGTCCACAGTTCTCCTTGTTGGATGCTTTGTCTTATCACCAAGACTCTTAGAAAGCTTACAAACAGTTAAAAAGTGATTTGAAATGTAAATTTGTGTCTGCTGCATGCTCCAAAATCTGGGAGGTCCACAAAGGTCCACATTAAGAAGGTCTTGTGACCAAAAGTAGGAGTCAGGAGATCTGAGAGCTGCTTTTGCAAGAAACAAACCTTGAGCTACAGGAAAGTTTCTCAGTTACTTTCTCCATGAGATCACGAAGGTAAATTGAGGAGATTATCTTCCTAATGCTCAAAATGAACTCCAGCATTTTCAGATGAAATAGTCCATAAGGCTGACAAAGCATTATCATCAAAAGGCATTATAAAGTCATCATTGTTACTGCCGTACCACAAGATCTCAATAATGAAAAAATAAGATCTCATTTTATTATGCTAAAATAAACACTGAAACAAAGTAAATGGCAACTAGCATGCAATAGTGCATAATTTATCCACGGTTACTTACACTGGGGTTATTATTACATTACCCAAGAGTCTGAACAAGCACTCCCTACAAACATGACACCTACTGTAATCCAGTCAGAATTTTATATTTAAAAGTATCATTTGGGGAGCAGGATAAAAGCAAATTAATTTTGAATACATAAATATTGCTAGAAAAAGCTCTTATTTCACATACTATCTCTGTTTTTCTTACTTTATATAGAATTGTGGCATTACACATTCAATATTTTTGCTGCAGAACACTACATTAGCATAACCAATCTCAAGTTAACAAAAAACCCCCAAAACAGGAAAATTATTTTTTTAAAAAATGGAAGGAAAGCATACCACTGGGAAAGAATAAAAAGCAAAAGACATATTACTATGGTCTGAATAATATCACATTCCATTATTGATTAAAATGATTTTACCATGACATTTCATTCATCAGATTCCATTTCTCATTACACACAAACCCTGAATATTTATCAAGCTTACACAAGGCTTTTCTTCTCATCAAGCAATGCATTTCATCTCTCCCCTTTAAAACTAGGTTATATTATGTTGAAGGGTCTACACTGTCTTTGAACTCTCTCCTTCTCACACTTGACCTCACTACCATTACTTTTTATCTCATTATAGTGGATGTTATTAAGTATTTATGTCTAACAAGGTGATTTTAATGGTTCATGCTTTTTAAACAGTCCTGTGATCATTTTCAGTTAGCAGGAAATAAAGACATTTTATTAAATCAAGGTCTATCTGCTACCATTCAGAATTTATATTCTTTCTAGTCAAAACATTTAAAACCTTCACCATATACAACTGCACTACATTTTTGATGGTTAAGGATGGAATTCTCCAGTCTTCAGACATCCAGCATGCACATTAATTTCAAAGAGTGATTTTAGATTTTTACAGAATGTAGGCTCAACACCTTCTTTAAAGGAACAGGTTAACCCTGGAATGCATTACACTGTTATTATGGATGCCTAGGGCAAGCAAGGGAAACTGCAGGTGCATAAGGAGTTTGCTCTAGATCAAATAAGTCTTTGTAATTGCGCTTTGAAAATGTATTACATTGAGATATACTCTATATTAATGCTTATTATTTCTGGAAAAATATGTGAAACTAATTAAAAAAGAGATTACCATGGCAAAAAGGTGATGATGCATTCTGTATTAGTAAACCTTCCCCAAAAACTCATAGTGAAAGTCAGCACAAGTAAAAGTATGTAAACCCTCAGCTCTGATATATTGCAGCTCATGAAAAAGCTTGTATTCATTTCATTAACTTTTTGACCAAATTTCATAGGATTAGCAACAAAACCATTTCACCTTATGGAGGTTATCTGGAAGACAAAGTGCTACCTACTCTTAATACTAAACACACTCCTGCTTTATCTCCACATTATTATACACATCACTGGACTTTATCACTCCAAACCAGTTGTGTTTGCAGAACTTCATCAAAAAACCTTCACTTTTTCTTTTCCTAAACACACTGACAAGCTTATGATCATCTCAGTCTTAATCCTTAAAACAATTCACACCTTGGAAATACTCCAAACAAACACAAAATACTGACTGGTAGAAAATCTATTGACCAAAACAAAACAAACAAACAACCCCCTCCCCCCAAAACCAAATAAAAATACTCCCAAATTTTATCGGTATTATTTCAATGATTAAAAATCTGAACAATCAAAAACCTTTTTTCTTTTCTAAACAATTTTTTCTGTTACAGGGTTTAAAAATGAAAAAGGGTTTCTTTTTCTCTAGTATTTGTCCAGCTGTGATAAAGAACAAATCCAAGTTAAAATATTTATGTTTTTTTTTTTAAATTGCATTAAAAAAAATTGTGAACCTATATATTTTGCTGTGTTTGAGATTGAGAAATAAATTAAAATTTGGCCAATATCAGAAATTCTCATTACAATAAGTAATTTTAGACTTTGGCTTCAAGAACACAAGACAGTTAAAATGTCTTGATCATTTCCCACACAGGCTGAACTTTAAACTTCTAAGTTTCAGTGCAGCTGGCCGGTTTCCAAAGTTTCCCCCCAAAAAAATCATAGCTGGAGCATGATGAAGTATAATAAAACACACAGCAAGCCCATGGCATGTAAGCACATGTAAAAGATACTGCACAAGAATTTGACACTAACAGCTACATTACTTCCACTCCCAGGAACTAAAACAATCACTTGTAGGAAACTGGCCACAGTAAAGCAGTGGTCGATAAAAGCAATCATGCCAGCTAAATTGTAGCTGAAGTCAGTGGCACAATTATTTTTATTTTTAAATCAGTGACATACCAGTGAAAACATTCCACTGAAGATGAAGAGTCTGGGAAGTATCTATAAAGCAGATCCATCTGGAAGAGCAGCTGAAATAGTGAACAGAATGAATTTCCCACTTTTAGGTGTCTTGCATAATTTCTTAACCCTTGCCCTTAGATTTCAACAGATCTCTTCAGTCTGAGGCTTTCAGTATTTAACTACCAGTCCTAGACAAATACCTGAAAAAAGGGGCCCAGTTGTCTGAGCATCCTTAGTCCTTACTTAGATAAATAAAAATGAGCCATTTCCCCCACATACAGTACTTCTGTTCTGCTTTATCTTTACCTTTCTCTTTGGCTGTCTTTTAGATTTCATCTGTTGATATTGCACTTTCTGTCTTCAAAATAGAAATTATTGGTGTGTTGGTGCATATTTATGAGAAACAGCAATGTGTAAGAACTCAAGCTGCGAGGAAGTCTTTACCCTGAGATCCCTGTGGTCCCTCAAAACTCTCCTCAGCTGTTGCAAACCCACAGGAGACCTATTTGTTTATGGAAGTATGCCAGGTGTTTCTCTTTCATAAATATTTAATTAATCAATCTTGTGAGGAAAAAATGCAGCCTGCACAACACTCCCGGTAATGAATATGTGTTAGCTGTCTCGATTTTTTCCCCTCAGAAGCTGATTAGTTATGTCATTTATAAAAGAAAGCGGATCCATTGTATTTCAAACAGGGAAGCAGAGCACAGTGGGTTTGAGGTAGAAGTTTGTACCAAATAAGGCACATAAAAAGGGGACTAGTAAAAAAGATAGCTGTTCTGTTCGCAGAAAGGGGATGCCACAGGCCAGTGGACTTAAAATATACTTTTTCATTTTATCATGATGAAGAGTCAGTTCAAAGGGATGTACAAACCTGGGTGTATCAGGTCACTTTACTGAGTCCTGCTATTATGGCCAGCCAGGCCCTCCTGAGATCTGAGACCCTTTCACCCACGAGAAGCTGTGGATCACATTCTCAGTGTATGTAATCAGCACTAAACATGAACTCAATTGTAAAGAAAAACAAAAGCATATCTGAGGGAATACTGGACACACTGATCTAAGTAAGTATAGGTTATCAAAGGCTTCAAATTTCTTTACGTTTGCTGGAAGTGCAATTTCAAGCATGTGGTTAGGAATATAATGCTCTGATGTAGGAAGACACAGATATCACTAGACCACAATTCCGAACACCTAAGATTGATGCCTGACTCTGCATGGTAAAAACCTATTTAAATGGCAACAAAGAGCTTGCTCTGTCACACATCTGCCATGCTCAGGGTTTGCCTAGGGTTGGGTTTGCCTGGGGTTGCGCAGAACTAAATTAAAGCTGAATAAATGTACTCAAGCTTTAACCACATACAGGACTGAAAAATGTGAAAAAGTCAAAAGGAACTTTAAGGTCTGGCCAATTATAAACAATACAATGACTATCACAAAGCAAAAGAAATGTCAAATGGCCTTTGTTTTGTGTTTTACACTCATCTTTGGGCCTACTTTCTTCCTGGGTTGCACACAATGGCTTTTTATATATAATAAATATGAAAATATAAATATAAGATCTATAATTATTTCATTAAGGGAAGGTGTGTAGAAGACACTTTAATAGGGGCATAGTCCTCGGCAGTGCTCAGCACTGGCATCAGGCGTTTCTTCTTATTTAGCAATATCACATAGTCAGAGTGTCTTACACTGGGGCTAAACCATAGAAATGACAGCTGAAAACACAGTCACATAGTCAATGTCACTGGGGCCAGGCTTTTACTTCCACAAATTGTTACTTAGAAATTAATTTAAACACCTCCGCACCCCCCCGCCCCAAAAAAAAAAAAAAGACAATGTATTTTGGACTTAGCAAAAGGTGTTCTTTTAGCTTATCATCTAATAAGGCAATATTTTTATACAAATTCTCACAGGAAGTAAAATAATAATGATAAAAAAGCTCTAAATTAAAGAAGTTTAAAGTCTCGTACTTGGACATGTACTCATAAGCACGAGGTTTGTACTGATGATGGTTAACATTATTTAACTATTGTTAATAGTATTTTAAGATCTGTGGTGGGGATTGAATTATTGCAGTCTGGCAATAATATATTTGAGCCTTGCTGCACATTTTGAAGACATGGATCAACATACAGTATGAATCTGGCTTATGCTTAGGCTATTCTACTTGTAAAAACTTGAATCCAAGAACTTCTTGATTCTTGATAGTTGCACAAAATTTGCATCAGTTCACGCTGGGATTTCTCCTCACAACATTTCAGTTACATGAGAAGAGTAAAAATTTCTATTTTAATTTAAACATGATAAGTCATTCTATGACATTCAGGAGTTCATCCCTACAATAGCAGATTTCTCCATGTCTGGATTCCTTGGTTTTACACACATGATTCTTTCCTATTCCTTTGTTTTCTTGGCACATCTCCCTTTCTAAATTGTAAATGAAGGGATACACATTTCTTCTCATTTTATCTCCATTCAGAGCCCATAAAAAGTAAACATGCAGAGCCAAAGTTGCAAACATGAAAAAAATACAATGTCACTCACCTAAAATACATCTAAACAATGAAATATGACTATAAAACTACTATTTCATAATTCCCCTCTGCTTTATAAAGTCAGAATCAGTGTATGGTACAACGCTCTGCTGTATATAACAAAGATACCTATTAAAAAGACACTCTTGGCACTTTAAAGCACACTGTTCATTAGCTGATTTCAGTGTTTCCTCAAGTGATTATTTAAAGGACCATCGAATACAAAATGATGGTGGCAGAATAATATGAAGTAGCATAAAAAGCTTACAACTGGTGACATCTTTAACTTGAAACACCTGACTCTACAAAATATCTTACTTTTCACAGAAATGTTTCTTGCACCTATATAACTCAAACGGAAATGCAAAATAAAGCCACAAAAATATCTTACGAATTTTCTGTACAGGCCCTTTTAAATTTAAAAGTTTGATTCACATTTACACCCATGTACTTTGTGCAAAATATAAACAAATTAAATTTTTGGAGAGAAGCTATTTTATAATAATGAAAGAAGAAATTTTAAATGAGACAACATCTTAAAAGGCAACACCCCCCAAATGACAGTATGCAGAGCTTTATGGCATTAATATAAACTAAACTGATTGGTTCTCTTTAGGTTATCATTTTTCTAAGGTTTTGTGAGAGATATTGGTTGAGACATTTTTGAAGAACTGCCTCAGAAACCTGAACCTTCCTTATTATTTATGTATCCATGCTGCAAACCACCATTCTTCACTACATTCCTCCCCCCCACATCTCTTCCAGAATATATTTGGAGTAGAGTTTAGGCTAAACAAAAAAGCTGACAGGCTTTTCCAGTGGCAGACAAAGCAGTACTCAGCACTGAGTGAATTCACAGAAAAAAAGGGTACCTGTAGTGCTACAAACCTTCTCCTACATTGTCAGTCTTACCAGGAAACCACGGGCATGTTTAGGTTCATGTCTGACCAAGTTAATTTGAAGGAGTGACTTAAGAATAGGAAAGGTTATTTGGTGACACATGTGATCAGTTTCCTTGTTATTCCCTCTTTTACTTTATGCATCTTGACCTTTTCCAGCTATCCCGAGAGGAAACTAATGTGATCTCAAAGAAACATTCAGGCATTGGTATATCATTACTCTGTAGCTGAACTGCACAAGGATTCACTCACCATATTTATGTGGCTGAGGTTTCTTAAGGGATCTTCTGTGGCTCAATATGACTTTTGCAGAAACTTTTTAATGTTGTTAGCAGAAATATAGCCTGGGAATACTATATTAAAATAACAATTCCTTCTCAGAAAATAATCAGATAAATATCTGCCCAACATTAGTACAGCAATAATTATAATCTCAAAGGGTGTAGTTGTGTTATTTAGCCCCCCAGTGGATAAATTGCAGGGGTAGAGAGAAAGGACTGCATTCTGGCAGACAGCTCAGGTAAGATTCTTTCCTTGGGAAAGAGGTTTAACAGTATTTAGAAAAAGAACTGGGAGGGTAACACATAAAAGTATGGTACAGACGAGGCCCAGAAGGACCAATGGTTTCTTAATGCAAAGCTCATGCCAGCCAGAACTGAGCAAAGAATTCAGACAAAGCCTTGTCTTTGCTGCAATCACAACAGAGGAAATTGTCCCCTGAATTAATTTTACATCAGCTATCGTCAGACAGCTCAGCACCTGGAAGCTGGACAGCGCTAGCAACAGGTCACTAATGCTGGCTGCTTCTTAGGGCAAATTCTGCAACCTGTGCTGTGCATAATGCTACAATGCAACAAAATTCCCTTTAAATCTGTTTCCTTGTTTGTCAATATCACATTTCCTGCAATATAATGTATGAATGACCAAAACAGAAAAGAAGACATTCCTAGTTTGGAAGGAAAGACAAATCCTTGGTGATCTGTATAGCTACACTGTGGACCTTACATGTGTAGCTCGGATTCATACCAACCCATTGCTTTATGTCACCCAACACTCAACCTAATAAAGACATTTATTCCTAGTGGGGAAGTACAGAAAGGGGTAAAAATGGAAGAAATGCAGTATTGTGTGCCACAATACAGCAAAGAAATAGAGCTATCAGAGAGTATCCAAAGGAGGGCTACAAAGAGGATGAAGGGACTTGAGGGAATGCATGTGAGGAGTGGCTGAGGTCACTTTGTCTGTTCAGCCTTGAGAAGAGGAGACTCAGGGGAGACCTCATGGTGGTCTTCAACATCCTCAGGAGGGGAAGTGGAGAGGCACACACTGATCACATCTCTCCAGTGACCAGTGGCAAGACCTGAGGGAATGGCCTGAAGCTGTGTCAGGGGAGGTTTAGGCTGGATGTCAGGAAGAGGTTCTTTTCCCAGAGGGTAGACGGGCACTGAACAGCCTCACAGGGAAGTGGTCACAGCACCAAACCTGGCAGAGCTCAAAAGTGTACGGAAAACTCTCTCATGCACATGGTGGGATCCTTGGAGAGTCCTGTGCAGGGCCAGGAATTGGACTTCACTGATCCTTGTGGATCATTTCCAACTCAGGATAATCCATGACACCTTAATTTTCCTCTGAGGGTAACAAACACTACCAAAAATGTCCCATCATACACAAAAAATGCGGTGTAAAAGAACAATAATGAACAGGACACTGTGGTCTACATTGTCATTGCTCTTCATAACTATCAAACAACATTAAGCTCTAAAATGAGTTTCAGAATCAATTCAACCTATTCTCAACTGAGCTTTTCTTTGTAACTGGAACAACTGAGCTTTTCTTTGTAACTGGAACATCAAAAAATTATTTTATTTTATTAGGAAAAGTTGATTTGGTTTTTTTTTTCCCCAGAAGTTGATGAAATCTGTGTGGCTCACTTTCCTGGTACACTAGGAACATCAAAACAAGGCTATAGTAAGAAAGCTGGCACAATATAGTTATAGAATGGATATTTTTTGAATCTTTGTGATAGATTAATGATAGTTATAAAAAGCAAAGCTTACTGATCTGTTATATGACAGACAGCAGCAAATAAAAAAGCAGATTCAGGACTATTAACAAGTATAATTATATTCAGTCATTCCTTTTAAAATTGCTTAAAGCTCAGCTGGATTTAATATTTCCTTCAATCAACAACATGCAGGATGTGCGGAAGAATAAATTATGATTAAAATACAGACAATATGAAGCAAGAAGATGTAGACCATTAATTTAATTCATGACATTTTCAACACCACTTTTATGAAAGTCATGGATTTTATTCAAATGGACTTTATAGAGCTTTTGAAGTAAGCAGTCTTTGAAGTTCCTCCTTTATTTGTTGTTACACTTATCATGAAATGTCAAAGAGAAATGGTTTATTACTATCAAAGGTGCTTTATTACTCATTTTAGGGGGATTATCAAAATGAGAATCTCCATCCAAGGACAGATTTATCAGGTCATAAATTTTGCACATTATTTTGATAATAAAAATTGGCATTGTAATTATCCATTTCCCCCAGATACTTCCTCTGGAGGAATAAAAGCTGACAAAAACTCCACCACCTTATGGAAGTTCGACTCAGCCTACACTCATTTTTCCCACATGATGAGGCAGGAATATAAACTGTTAAATATAAACTGTTAAAAATAAGGCTTGATATTCACATATTCAGTATCTATGAAGTAGTCTTTGTTATGATATGAGTTTTAGTAAATTTAAAGAAACATTTTGAATTCAAATCTTGAATAAGGATTTTTCTTACTTACTGTCATTATTAGGAGATGTTTGAATTGTTTTTATAGTATGAAAGCTATGAGTCAATAAGGGCTGATCATAAAAATTAAAAACCCAAAATCTAGGTAATTATCTATTTCAGCAAAAATGATCCATTTCTAGAATGGTTCAGGAGAGGAAAAATGGGAAGGAAAGAAGATACCACTGTTCTCAAAAGGATATTTTATTCGTCACTTTTGCTTCAGTGTCAAATGATAGGGATATAGAATTCTATAAATTTCTGCCGAAGTTTAGTACATTGTTACTAGGACAGAAAAATAAGGAAGATGCTCAGGAACTTGCCCAGCATTCTCATTTGGGATTAAAAATTGAATTCTGAATCCCGTGTCACCAGCTCCCTTATAGCAAGGGTATAATCTGGACCCACATGTATGGCTAAGCACAGAAGAGAGTACATCTGTACTCCAGAAATATTCCTATAAAATTATACAGCTAATACTGCCAGAACAATAGAGTACAGACCCACAGCACTAAAGCAGATGCAAGGTGGATGTGGGAAGTGGGGGAAGCCCTTAATAATCTAGAAACAATTACCTTTTAAGTGGAATTCTGCTTCTGAAAAAGGCTTTTGCCATTCTTGGATAGGAGCTTGAGTAGGAGAGTTTCGGATGGGAGAAGCAAGAGCAGAGCTTAAAATTTCTTGAAGAAGTAAAGCTTTTAGACATGAAAACTCAAAACATTGAGAAAGCCATTCCTCTTGAATCCTGTCAAATTTTTGAATCTCAATCCTTAGAAAACTTTGTGGGTAAGAAGAAAAAGTATCATGGTCTTCCTAGTCTTAGGTAATTCAAGGTTTTTCTTTAAATAATGGTTGAAGAATGTGAAGGTGAATTCCCAAATTACAAACAGAATATTTATAGCTGTTACAGGGCATATTTTATAAATGATTGCTTGGTGCCTCTCACTGAGCTCAGAATGAGAATGTGACCATGATGAGCAGAGAAACAATTTCAGAATACCTCTCTGGTACACTGAAAAACACTGAGCTGGAAGGAGCCTGAAATTGGTGCTTGATGGCTACTGCTCTCTTCTGAGGACAGAGCCCCTCCAATACCCTCTTTCCAAAAGCTTATCAAAAGACAGGATGTTCTTAGAAAGCGATGATTGCTGATTTTCTTTTCTCTTTCTTTAGTTTTAATTTAAAATAATTAAAATGGGAGCAGGTCTAGTCAGCCTTGATTCTCATGAAAAGACTACACAGTATCTAAGTGTTTTGGATCCTGTGAGCTCAGAGGGTGACTGACAGCATCTGTGGTGCAGCAGGAATATCTGGTCACCTTTCCAGTCAAAGGGGAGTCAGTCACAGATCTCATTGAAAATCTGCCAAAGTTTAGTGCTTACATCAGTTGGATGCTTTATAAATATCTACCACTGATTTCAGTCATTAAAATGAAAACTATGTTGCATAAACCAAATTCAGAAAGTAGATATTTCACTCTCTTACACCAATGGATGCCAGTCACTACAAACAATAGATGAGTGGCCTCTTTTGGCTCTAAATGAAAGAAGCATTCTGGAGTTGTTTCTAATTAGATCACCATACATTAAATGCACTGCTGAAAGTCAGTCTTGCAGATTTACAAGGCCTTTCATACTGAGAATGATGATAAAGGTGCAGAAAAGTATGTGTTACAGTAAAACCAATCCATAGTACTTTTTAAATGGCCAGAAATTAAATCCTTTTGTAGGAATATATTCTGTCTAGGTTTACCATGGCATTGCAGAAGTCATAGCGAAATCAACAGAAATATTTCTGCTGTAGGCTTCTGCACAGAAAAAAAACCCCACTGCCTTAATTAGATGTTTGAAAAACAAGCACAAGGATGTGTGAGTGAGTGTATATGTATTTTGTGTTGTGAAACTTAGATCTTGATTTGGATCAGGGCTTTGATCTCTATAGTTTCAGATGGCTCATTAGAAAGTCATAGCAAAATCTGAGCACAGATTCTCCAAACAAGGCCTGGTATGCAATTTGGGTCCAAATCTATAACGTGCTTTATGTTTAGCACTGATTTTCAGACAAACAACTCTCTTCTCACCACTGCCTGAAATTTCTCTGGGGACAGGGAATAGGAAGGAAAGCAAACATCCCAAATGCAAAGTCACAAGGCCCTCAACAGACTTCCAGTTGAAACTTTAGCAAGCATGTTGTTGGCAAACATTTACTTTTAGCAATATGCAAAAGTGTTAGGTTTTGGTATATGGATTCTGAAACTAAAAATTGACCTGAAATGTGAGGAAATTGAATTTTAGATCATGTTTGTTATCCACTAAATAATTCATTGCTCCATTTTATACATGCAGCCTTTAATTAACTTACTGACTTAGACGCATGATACTACTAATCCATTCATTTCCCCAAGCCCACTGAAAAGTATAAAACATGTGTGGGCACAAGCAAAAGACTGGGAGATTATTAAAAAGGAATTTTTAATCAGAAAACCTCAGACAGCTGGATCCTCTTCTCCCAGCTATGAAGACCAGATTGGGGACTGATTGATAACACCTGTTAACTACTGTCTTTTTCCTGAAGCTGTTGAATCATAAGCCTGTACAACTATTTTTTTCCTGAAATACTGATCACAATAGCACAAACCAGTTAACAATAACTCTGAGTAAAGGTTTAAGTAGCTGCACTGAATTTCTGCCTGACTGGAAAAGATATTTAGTAAAATATATTTCAACAACAAGCAGAACTGGGATATTTATACTTTTATATATATATATATATATATATATGTTTATATAAATAAATACATCTGAAGAGGGTGTATACTTGTTACAAACCAATTCTAACTTTAATATCTACAAAAATGTCCAACCTCTTTTCTTAGACTCATCTTTAATTACTCAATATGCTATTTTGTCTTTACAGGTGCCTTTGTAGCTTCCTCTTCAGATTTTTTCACCAATGAAATACAAAAAAAAGGGCTACCAATAGCATCCAACTATATGATAACACCACACAAAACCAATACACTAAGTGAAGTATTGAAAAGGAAAAGAACTATTACAGCAGTATTCCAGTAGCTAGTAATTTGTTTTTTCTCTGTTCCAGGTAAGGTAGTTCATTTTGCTTGAAGACCTCTTTTCATTGTATTACTCAGACCTAAATTTCACTCCAGCCTGTGTTGGCTTTGAGAGGCTTTTAATAGAAATGTATCAATAACTGTTTTCTGTGGACATACGCTGTCGGAGTGAGAGACAGATGTAATTCCTCCATTCCTCTCCCTTGATCCTAGTCTACATAATTAAGTATCAGACTAGATAATCCCTTAGGTCCATTCATTATTCCAGTCTATTTAATATCAGCATATCACTTTAGGATAGGTTACAGTGCTCTTACAGGCCTTAAAATGCATAGGTTAAAAGATTTACAAGGTAGCTGAAGTTGTGACCTCTTCCTTGGGGGAAGGGAAGAAGCATTAAAGGAAGGATAATTCAGAGAAATGTGACTTAAGTGCAACACTAGAGCTATAACCCCTGAAGTTATTTAAACCTTTGTCTTTTACCACATAGTCCCTGCTGGGTGAAATCTCCAGTTGGCCTAAAAGACTTAATCACCTCTGGCTGGATGAGTATTAGCAGTTCATTTGCATAAGTACTTGTCATTATCATTAAGTGTGTTTGCTTTCAGATATATTTAAGTCCACATTAACTCCTTCTTGCATGACATTAGGATCTCTCAAATTGGCAGTGGCTGCATTGTATTTCCTCTGAACCAGTCTCCCACTTAAGACATATCTAGGACAGCTGTATTCTTTGAATACTCATCAAAGGGAAACAGTTCCATGTACCGCATGAAAAATTTAAGACACATAATTTCTGTACGAAGTCAAGATATGGTCACAGACAATTGAAAATACAGGCTCTAAAGCATAAAACACTATAGTAAATGGGGTAGAGTAACCCAGTTGCCAGAACACCTCCCCCTGGGGCTCAGAAATGTGTAGTTGTAATCATAGCTCTACACAGACCACTGCAGCACGCAAAATTTTAAGCGTCTGCAACTCTTTGCAAATCCAAACCCCAGAGTTAAGCAACCAGTCCATGTGTAAGAGATAGAGATTCACCAAGGAAACTCAGGAAGTTTACATTCCTCTGCTGTACATTCTGGGAAAACAGCTGGACATACTTGCTTCTGTTCTTCATTGTGTGGGCTTCATTCACCCCATTATGGAAAAAATTAGGAAAAAATTCTTTACTGTGAGAGTGGTGAGGCACAGGAACAGGTTTCCCAGGGAGGCTGTGCATGCCCCATCCCTGGAAGTGTTCAAGGCCAGGTTGGATCAGGCTCCGAGCAAAGTGGGCTAGTGAAAGGTGTCCCTACTCATGGGATCATCTTTAAGGTCCCTTCCAAGCCAGGCCATTCTATGATTCTGTGGACACTGTGGGGAGGTGACACCTCACAAAGAAGAATCAAAGAACTCTTAGCGGAACCACAATGCTGCTGTTTGGGGCTGCAATCCAACCCTTCCCCAAAGTCTGAACAGCTCTGTGGTAATCCTGGGCATGGACCTTTTCAAGGATCTCTCTCCTTTTGTCCCAGAACTCAAACATTTTGGATTTTCTAAAACAAAGGCAACTGCACTTGTGAGATGAGGGCACTGAAGCCTAGGGAATGAAAAATGCTCCACAAGACAGGAAGAGACATTATTTACCTGCTGGTTATGGTAAATAAGCAGGAAGAGAGACCTGCCTCTAAGGCTCACTTTCTGAACTTCTATACATTTTAAATTGGTGAAAACAGAAGCAAACTTGAGATCTAGAAATGAAATTAAGACCCTCTGATGAATATGAAATATCTGATAAGCTAAAGAATCACATCCCCTTCACTTGGTCTTCTTCAGGGCATGAGAGTCCTGAGAGACTGTTTTTCTATGTAATTTTAGAGAGCTGCCATCTTGAAAAACCTATTATTCTGGATAGAGCACATTTTCAGAATAAGACAAGAGTTTTAACTGAAAGAAAAGCCAAACCTTGGTCTTCCACTGCCTAGTAAAGCAGCCTAACAAGCTACTGATAATAGAAGCTAAGGAATATGTAACAGTGGCTTTACTCTAAAAGCATTTTAACATAGTCTTCAAACAAAACACCTAAAAATTATTTAAAATAAATATCTTAGAAACATTTTTTATAAGACTCTACTTTCATCTGACATGTTCCAGAAATGTTTGGAGTTTACAGATCTGGTGGGTATTTAGGTATGAATCTGTGTAGTTTCTGACTAGAAACAGATATCAGGTCAGTTCTAAGCCAGCCACATGACATTTAACTTATTAACTGACAAGAACTTAAAAGAAACTTAAAAGAGAGCTTCTCAGGAAGATTAGACAGCTCTAAACATTTCATCTCGACATTTTAGCAGGTTTTTTGGACCATAATTTTACTTCAGATGTCAGATCCCCAGTTCATGTTTCCAAAATAACTGTTCACATTTCCTTGCTCTCCTCTGACAATGAACAGATTAGTGCAGAGTCTGTTCTTCTAATGTACACAAAGTAACATTTCAGAATATTTCCTCATACCTCTTTAAGTCAGTGGTAAAAATATTCCTTACTGATTCCTGGAAACCTGGGTTACAAAAAACCCCTTCTGCTGCAGTGACAAAACATGTGGTAATGACAGCCTCAGGCTTTCCCATGTAAAAGTTAGACTACGAACATCTTGAAAACCTTTCTTGCATTTTCATAGCATGAGACTTTAGGCAAAAAGACTAATATAATCTGCTGCTATATCAAACTAACATATTATATATTCAGGTCACATTAATAATTAATTTCTTACATATGGTATAAAATACACATTTTTACATCTATTATTTTTCCTGAGAATAACATATGTGAACTGTGTTTTGCATATAGCATTATTTATATTTGTGGTAAACTAGGTATAAACACATGTTTATGCACTCAGAATGGATGTTTTTAATAAAAGTTAGTCACAGTCAGGATTCTTAACTCATTGTTTTCTACAGTCTCACTATTAGAAGTCTTTTAGGAAAACAGGAATCACACCCCTTAATAATCTGTTGTTGTATTTTTTTTAATATCTCCTGTGCTGAAACATTCATCACAGAAACTTAAGTTAGAGGGCAAAGGAAAACAGACTTGTTTAGAAATCTTAAAAGGGGAAAGTAAACAAAGTGAATATCGTGTGGTAGAAATCCATGCAGTAGAATTATAATCTCTAGAGGAGTTTTATCAGTGTCTGAGCTGGCTGCAACATTGTTTGGCAAATTTTCATACTTATTTCCAAAATGGATGAGTACAGTCCTCACCTCATGCAATATTTTCCTACAAGCAGAAAGCCCGAATTACTGCTTACGTTAATGTGCACTAGGTCATGCCTGCTTTCAACAATTCATATTAAATCCACGTTATCTCTGCATGTACTTGTGATAAGCTTGTAAACCTGTAAACAACATTCATCAGTATATTCACAGCTGAAATTCATTTTGCATCTTTTCCACTAACCCGTGGATTCAAGGGTCTTGTAGAAATAATTTCCTGATAACGTAGAAATGTCAGTCATATTTCCCAAATTTTAATGTCAGGCATAGTCACCTCACTTCCTGAAAATATCACGAAATACATTTTTAAAGCAAACAGGATTGAACATTCATAAATCTAAAAAGAATGTAATGAAAAATAACACTAGGACAGACAACTGCCCAGCCCTAACCAACTTTGGTAACTGAGGTACCATGAATATTTCTACTTTCACTCCTGTTCACAACACAAAGAGACCCCTGAACTGAAGCTTGTGCAATAGTCACACAAGAACAGAACCTTCTGAAGTATTTCCTACATAGGGATTGCAAGCAATTTTTCTTTTAAACATTTGTTTCTAAAGCTCTATCTGAGAATGAACAAGGTATGGCAGCATAGCATGTCTGACATCCTCAGTGTGCTATAAACTAGTCAAATGTATCAAGTATATATAAATGTGTGATTCATAAAATATATCCCATTAAAACAGTTTCTTTTGTATTTTAAAATATAAAAGGAAATATTTACATTTTCCTACCATAAATATGAAGAGCATGTTTGTTGAATACAAGTCTACCTGAAAGACAGCACTATATTTGAAACTATGATATTCTGAATGGAAGGCAGGTAATCCTTATTCTTTTCATAATTTAATTTATTTTATTTTACAGTTAAAAGGTTTGGTCCTGGTACTAGTAGAGAAACTCCCATTTGGGAGTCAGGCACTTTGCTTGATTGAGACAATTCTTGTTCTATTTCCTGCAGATGAGTTTGATAAAAGACAGTGCTAACATTAAAAAATATACATCATCACAAGTACATTTTTCTTGAATTCAATATCACCTCAGCCTATGGCTCACTATACACAGGTAAACAGTCTAAAGCACAAAGCAGAAGACCGTGGAACATTACAGTACATTTTTTTCCTTATCTCTATAGTCATTAGGTTAAGTGTGTTGGAAAGGAAAACTATGAAGTGTATTAATAACCAATAGGTTTCTCCCCAGAATGCTTATGCACTACAGTCTCTTCACATGCTAAGCTCTTCAGGATAATAATTTTAAAAGGCTATTTTCTAGACAACAATACTAAAATTAAAATAAAAACAAAGCACCATTAAGTAAATGGGCTTTTACCTAATGACAGTTAACTCCAGTCATTAGGTAAACTATATTAATGCACATCACTCCTTAAGTCAATAATTAAATATTCCCCAAAATAATTTACACAAACACAGATAAGGATTTAAGAAAATAGAAAGAGGAATTAATCTAATGCTCTCTGAGTCAATAAAGGAGTCCTGTGAAGGCAGTTCCAGTTGTTACTCACATAACGCATGGAAGATGGGCTGGGGTAGTCACGCATGGATTTCCAGAGGGAGAAGGGAGCTTTAGGTCTCCATAATTGGAATCACCAAGTGCCACAAATCACAGTGACAACTGCCAAGTTTATGAATTAGGACCTGGAATTAAGTCTCCCAAATTTGGATCTTGCTGCCATTAAATATAAAATTTAGACTCCTAAGTACTGATGATATGTGCCATTAGATATCAAGTTTAGATTCATAAATGCTAATGACCTATGTGGAATAATTAATGCCAGTAAAAGACCATATCTGTAAACCTTTCCATGATGTCTACAAAGTCTCAGAATAAACGAAAATTAATACTCTGTTCTCCATTTTCTGAAGCACAGTGTGATATGATAATGGCTTTACTTTGTCTTAAAAAGTTCACTCCAAGACAACTGAGGATGCAGTATCCTGCATCTGTAAATTACCATAGTTACTGTCTTTCTACATTGAAGCGATAGCTGTATTACAATACATTTACAAAACCATGATGTAGTTATCAGGAGAACAATGAAGATAAATGCCAGAATTGTAGCTAGTGCAGGACTGGATAATCTCCTGAAAAAACTGGCTGCTCATGGCTTGGATGGGTGTACTCTTCCGTGGGTAAACTCTGGCTGGATGGTCAAGGGTAGTGGCGAATGGAGTTACATCCACCTGGGATAAGTCAGTCGTGGTGTTTCCCAGGGCTCAGTTTTGGGAATATGCTATTTAACAGCTTTACCAATGATCAAGCACCCACTCAGTCATATCGCAGAGGACACCAGTTTGGGTGCAAATGTTGATCTGCTGCAGGGCAGGAAGGCCCTACAGAGGGATCTGCACAGGCTGGATTCCATGGGCTGAGGTTCAACAAGTCCACGTGCCTGGTCCTGCACTTGGGTCACAATAACCCCCTGCACCCCTGCAGGACTGGGGCAAAGTGGCTGGAAAGATGCCCATTATGAAATGATCTGGGGACCCTGGTCAGCAGTGGCTGAACATGAGCCAGCTGTGCCCAGGTGGCCAATGGCTCCCGGCCTGTGTCAGCAATAGTGTGGCAGCAGGACCAGGGCAGGGATTGTCCCCCTGTGCTGGGCACTGCGGAGGCCACAGCTCAGATCCTGTGTCCAGTTTGGGGCTCCTCACTGCAAGAAGAGCATTGAAGGGCTGGAGTGTGTCCAGAGAAGGGAACAGAGCTGGGGAAGGCTCAGGAGCACAAGTCTGGTGAGGAGCAGCTGAGGAAGCTGGGGGTGTTTAGCCTGGAGAAAAGGAGGTTCAGGGGAGACCTTATTGCTCTCTACAACCCCTGAAAAGAGAGGTTAATCCAGTGGGGATTGGGCTCTTCTCTGAGGTAACAAGTGATCAAATGAGAGAAAATGGCCTCAAATTGCACCAGAGGAGGTTTGGAATGTATACTAGGGAAAAATTTCTACGTGGAAAATAGCGTAAATCTGGTCCAATGAACAGGCTGAAGGTATTTAAACACCCTGGAGGTATTTAAAACGGATACAGATGTGGCACTGAGGGACATGATTTAGTGGTGAACTTGCTAGCACTGAATTTGTGATTGGACTCGATGATCTTAGAAGTCTTTGTCCGCCTGAAGGAACTTACTTTAATCTTTATTCTATTCTAATCTAAGGGAAGAGATCATCTCACAATTCCTGCAAAATACCTATTCCTTCTGTTTAATATTATTCAGAATACTCAAGCTCAAACTGAAACTTTGGTAGTTTTTGTTGAGGACCCTATGAGAAAAAGGTATGCATTGATCAGTAACATCAGTTTGCAACTTCTGACCCTTTCATTCTGACTCACACCAAAATGTTGCAAAAAACCAGACCAGGAAAACAATACTGAAAACCTGTACTTTTTCCTTCCACTTGAAAACATTTGCAAAGGTGTGCAATTCCTTGGGTTTCTTTAATTAAAAGGTTCTATTAATCATACTAACACTATAACCCTCACTTTGCCAGACTCCTGAGTTTCAACAATTAGGTTTAATTGTTTTTCAACAATGTCCCCTTTAGTATTCATTAAAGTAAAAATAAATTTTCTTATGCAGCAGGAACTTTTCCATTGCAATGTCATTAGGTTTTGTTAATTATTCTTTTAAGGTAATTTAATAGTCAGTGCAACCAGAAGGCTACTTTTCGTCCCTTTGTTTGATGTCTCTGCATCATTTATTTGCATAAAATAGAGAATTAGGGTGCTGTTACCCAAGCATGATCTAAATGTCTGGTTTTTCTTATTCTTTCTTTAAAACAACTTTCATTTCTTTGTCTTCCATCCTTAGGCAGGCTCCAAATAATGCATGTCTTGGTAACCTCTCAAGTTCTTCATCCAGTAATTAAAGTTTTGGCTTTTAAAGTAACGAAACATGCTGTGCAAAGTCGACAGAGTGCAACAGCCAGCTATTAACACAAAAGGGAATGGCATCATATTGATCATAAAAGGTGGTTCTTTCACTCCTTTTTACTGGTGGAAAAAAACAACACAACATTAAGCTGTCTTCTGACCTACTTTTGACTTTCCTGTGAAACTTGTAAATGAAAGAAGACTTAATTTCTCTGATGCAAAACAGACATTGTGATGTTTGAATCAGAGGGACTGGAAGAATAAATACAGGTGTGTATTAAAATTCAGAGAAACATCCTTGTCTGGGAGCCTACATCTTCCACTTTCTCAGTGCTACATCTTGCACTCAGCTCTGAATGTCAGATTTTCCACAGCACAACGACACTTCAAAGCAGCACTTGTCTCTGCTCAAGTAATGTGATGGCAGAATTAAAGGGATGATCCACAATCTGGTATAAACTAGAGCTCATTAAAAATAAGAACATTCTCCATAAATTTAAGGTGAAAAGATATCTTTTATCAGGCTTTAAAATTTGCATTAGCTTTGCAGGAAGGCAGCATCTGAGCTGTTAAGCAAGATGGCAGCTGTTTGGACGTGCATGATAACATTCTCTGACCCTGCTTCTGCTAACACATGTGGGACCATGTGCACGGCCCTGCCTCAAACTCGTGGCAACATTGAGAAAATAGCCCCACAAAAACTTATAATCATCCCAAGAGGTGGTGGTACAAACTTAAAATTGTATCCAAGGTGATTGTCTCTCAGAGAACTGGTTAAGGAAACCACAAAGGGAAAAGCAAATCTTGTGGTTCTGAGCAAGGCACAGTGCCTGTGGCTCAAGATGAAGTTATTGAAGCAATACTCTGAAACACTCCAGCTACTGCTATCTTTAAAGAAGTGAGCAAGCAAAAAATTCACAATAGTGTAATAAAATTCAAAGAATTTGAAGAACGTATGAATAAAGAATCTTGTTAAAACTAAACTGAAAGGCGCCAATTAGACGAGACCCTTGTAAAGCACATGGAGTCTATCTAAAACCACCGTTCACTAGGTATTAACCAAACAAATTAGTCTATGAAAACCCCACCACAAAGAATCAAGCCCCTAAATCTAACCCAAAGAAAAATCTAGAATAACCAAACAGAGTGCCCAGTAAAAGTAAGACATGCTTCTGAATTAAGAGCATAGAAATCAAAAGCAAGTAAAACAAAGAATGCATAGTATGGGACAAGTTAGACTTCAAATAAAGAACAGACCAAAAAGGTTTTGAGAAATAATTTGGTAAGCTCATAAAAAATGCCTATAAAAGCCTATTCTAATGCATTAGTAGCAGTAAGCAGGCAAGGGCCTGTAAGGTTGAGAGATGACAGAAAAAAAAATTAAATAACCTCCTTGTGCCCTTCACCATGTTAAAACAGATATATTTTCTCAATTACACCTTTCTTAATATAGGAATATTTGAATAAATGGTCTCAAACAGAAGTGTCAATAAGAGAGGCTTTAGATAAAATGGAAAAAAAATAGCTAGTTGTATGGATTGAATGGTGCTCATTGACTATTTCTAAGGGAACTCTAAAGTGTGCTTTTAAAATTCCTGTGTGATACATTTCACCACTTTTAAAATCACAGCCTCGTATAGAATGGATGAGTGATGAAAGCAGCTCTGGAGATCACTTAGTGGTCTGTGTCAAAAGCCGCAGTAAAGTCCAGATAAACAACATCCACTTCTCTGCCCTCATTCTCTAAGTCAGCTGCCTCAGTGTGGAGAGCTGTCAGGCTGGGGAGGCATCAACTCATGCTGGTGGCTCCCAGTCCCTGAGCCTGAAGGAGGGTCAGGTGTTGACCTGCACGGCCCATCCACTCCCCTCCTCAAGCCTTACCTATCAGGGACAAGATGGAGGACATGACCTCTGGCTCCCTTGCCCTACACCCTCGCCCCAAAAGCCATGTGATCACAGCTAATATGCCTTGGCTCTTCCCTGGCCAGCAGGGGAGCAATCCAAGGGCTGGATGAACCTCAGCCTTCTCTCCACCATGTCCAGGCTCCGAGCTCCCAGCAAGCAGCAATCCTCCCTGGGCAGCAGGTCAGCTTGGCAGGCAGGGCCCTCCAGCCTCTGCCTCAGTGGGTCCCCAGCCATGATGCTCCATCACCTCTCCCCCTGCTGCTCTGCAGCTCAGGAGCTTGGCTGGATGCAGGTCCAGGTGCTGACCTGATCTTCCTTCTGTGGCCAGAGCCCTCCAGCCTGGACTGTCAGGGGTTGGATCCCTACTTCACAGTTCCATAACCACAAATCCTGCTCTCCCTCGGGTACCCCTAGCAACTGAGGCTTCCCTTCTCTCTGTGTCTCAGAGAAGCCCCATCTATTTCCTTGTCACCTGCAGTGTTGTGCCTCTCTTCCACAACCCCTCTGCTTATTTCCTGTGCCAGACTCAAGGAGAAAGGGGAAGTGACAGCAGATCTCGAGCAAGGCTTCAGCAATGCCTGAACATTGTCCTTACTTCCCCACCAGGGAGATCAATAAAAAGCATTGGAAAAGATTACACTTACTGGATGAAATGATAAATTAAATGTATTAGGGACACAATAACCACCAGCTTTTATGGAAGGAAATAAATCCTTAAAAATCCGCTAGAGTTCTTTGGGGAAAGTAACTGTGGCTAGATGAGTGTGATGAGGGCAATACAGAGTGCATGGATTTCCACATCACTGTTGACAAAGTCCCTCACTAAAAATTCCTCTAGAGAATAAGCTACAAAGGAGATAAGAGGTACGACCAGATATTGAATTAATAGAGGTTTAAGAATAAGAAACAAAATAGACAGTATTTACTGTGAGGATAAGCTCACTACTGGAAGAGCCCTGCAGAGCTCTTATTTAAAGGCATCTTAATGTTCAGCATGTTCACAAATAATCTGTAAAGGAGAGTGGACATGGAGATGAACAAACTGGTACGGATTAATGCTGAGTTAAAACTAAATGGACTATCAAAAGTCACGAAATGTTCTCATCACTGGATGTCTAGGTAATATATTTGTAAATGAAATAGAAATGTGTAGGGAAAACAGCAAGTTTCCACCTCCCAAAAAAGAGGTTTTGAAGATCTGGTGGCTATTTGGCCATACTTATCAATTTAATGTTCAGCTGCAGTCTGAAGGAGAGTTAATATCAGGACAATAGAGAACAAATAAAGAAAAAATAAAAAGCTCATACCAGTGGATAAATCTCTTTAACATATGACTTTTGAATGCTGCATATTGCTCTGGTAGCCCAATTAAGAAAAAAAAAAGGACACAGAACTAATACAGGAAATAGAAAGAAGGTCTAAATAAAAGGATAAAGAAGTTAGAACGTTTAAATTTTCTTACACTTTTGGGAAAGAGATAACTTTGCGGGAAAGAGCAAGACTGGTTGTACTGGCATAATTTTAAAGAAATGGATAGAATTTATATGGTGAGTAAATATGATTTTATCTTCCTTAGAATGCAACAACTAGAGGCATCAACAAAAGTTATCACAGAGGCATTTGGAAAAGAGCAAGGACTGTTTTTCTGCCGTAGGGTAGATAATTAAGCTGTGGAGCCTTTTACCACAGGATGTATATGTCAGAAACTCAATGTGTTCAAAAGCAGTTAAAGGAATTCATAGAAAGATTTGTGAACTGTATAAAACACAAATATGGGTACCTCCACTTCAAATATGAACCTCTGCTTCAGAAAAGGCTGTAGCTTCCAAAATCAGAAGGTTACAGCACAGGAAATATCATTCTGTTTTCATAATCTTTCCCCAATCATCTGCTAATGTCCACATAAAAAACAGAAGGCCAGACTAACTGCACCTTCAGCTGGAGCCAGAATAGCTGTTTGTATATTCTTTAAAATTAGAAATAAGCCATTTCCCTACAGTTTGAAATCCTTTATCATTCCAAAGCTCTCACTGAGATTTTCATTAAGAATTACCTTGAAGAACAAAGAAAATAAAGTTTAACAACAATTCTGTGGTAATAAGCACACTTTATGAATTTCTAAAGAAGGGAAAAACCTACTTTCAATTAGTAGCAGCAGGGGAAGTTAGATGTAAATTGCAGGCCATTTGCCGCTTTTTCTTTCCTGAAGAAGAAGTGGAAATTTAAAAAGCCAAACAGTTGATTTATTCTGATCTATACTTCTATTTGAAAACTATGAAACTCCCCTGGCAGCTTTCCATCCATCATTGCATTCCTAATTATCAAGGTGAACATTTAAATTTGCTTTATCTGCACTTTACCTTTAAAACAGCATTTTCTCCCTGGATTTCAGCTAAACACAGCTGGAAACTCTAGATAAACGCAGCCATTTCTGATGGAGACCAAAGTGTCTCTCAGATGTTCCCTCAAATGTGCTAAAAAAGCTACAAACTGAGTCACTTCCACGGTAATGGGATTAGAAATAGCCTGCAGGGAAGCATGTGCCAAATGGTGCCAGCTAGCAAGGATTATAACAAAAAACTGTGACATTATAAAAATACCTCAGAGTGAGGCTCTGGGTGGTGGAATTGCGACTTGCCAGCTCAAAAGAATGTGCCTCATTAAAATGACGGGAGAATGCCGAAGCAGTGATTTGTGCAGAAACGTGATCCTCCTGATAGCTGAGTAGCTAATCTTTTTCAAAAACCTTGTCATTTGACCATCAGATTCATAAATGTCAATTAGAGCTGAAAAAAATAAAAAGAAAAAAAAAGATGGCGAGAGGGCATATTGGGGCAAAGAAGGGAGGGAGGGAATGGGAGGAAACTTTGGGGAGGGATCAAGCTTAAAAAGTTTGGGTTTTTTTAAAACTTCAGACATAAGGCAAAAGAAAAATACAAAGCAATATAACACAAAGAGTAAGGGCAAGCAAACTTTTTAACCCTGTATTATGGAAATTATTTGAAGACAAAAGGTTAAAATTCAGCTTAGGTTTCCACAGAATTTCAAAGGAGATGACAGCCCCTGTCTGATGAAGATTAGAGGGTGCTCAGCAATTCTGAATTATTTGTTTCACACATAAAGCCAGAGAACACTTCTTAGGTCACTGTTCCCCCTAAACCACCTTACCTATGAATTAAAGCTATGTGAGTATGTGAGTCCCTCTTCAGAGAGGTTTGTAGCCTGTAAAATGGCATTATTCCTACAACTTAAACTGAATGTGCCACTGAGGTATTGAAATCTGAAAACTGTGTTCAGGCATCAAATACTGTCTGGAAAAATAATTGACACAATCCTCTCCTGTGGAAAGGGAAAATTTACCAGCAGCTCTAGTAGCACAGTTTTTGGACGAGTAGCTACTCTTTTCCCACATGGAAGAAGGCAGATTGGGCACTAACAGGAAGAGGTTGTCCCTTACCAGACACGTGTTTACATAAACGCACCCAACTCTGAAATACCTGGGTCCAATCCTCCCTCTTCCTGGACAGGAGAAAGGCTGAAGAAAAGGAATATTTCCATTTCAGCAAACTCTTTTGCTCCCTAAAAAAAGAGGGGCTGTATCCTGGTTCCATTAACAGTATCACATAAGATGAGGCAGAGGAAAGAAGAGAGGTAAATTGAAAAAATCCAAGCAACAATCCTATCTCATACCAACATGCTGTATGATATTCCTGTTATATTTACATGAAAATACCTGATGTAGGATGAGCAGTGTTCTTTTCTCAGAAGTCAGCATACTAAATTTCCTGAACTAAAACAGGAATGCCACTGTCTCATTTTGCTATCAGCCTCACATTAATGCAGTGTTTTCTGGTGTTCAGAAGGCACCTCCTGTGTTTCAGTGTATGCTCGTTGCCTCAGGGATCCTGGGAGCCATTGAAAAGGGCCTGGGTCTGTCCACTCTGCACCCTCCTTTCAGGTATTTGTACACATTAATAAGTTTCAAATGAAACTTAAACCAAAAGTGATTAAATACAGAGAGTCAAAATGTAAAGTAAGTCTCTAAGATCTTAACAAGGAAACAATGTGGGACCAAAGGTGAGGTCAACAGCAGTGAAGTATAAATTCATATAATTAATTTTCCATTCCTAGAACACAGTTAGAACCTGCCAATATCTTTTGCTTTTGTTTTAAAATATTTAAATATTTAAATTCTGGCTAATGCATGTTACAGGATTAGCTTTTTTTTAAGTTTCTTCTGGGTTTTCTTTCCCTTTAGTTAATCTTACCAGAAAAGTCAAGCTCAATTCGTCTCCCTGGGAATGCAAAAAAAATTGAGATGCATTACTTTGTCAAAATACTATACAAGTTGACATACAGACCACTCATGATACTTTTTTTTTAAAAAAGCTAAACAACAGTTCCTTTTTATAAAAGCTGTTCAGTATTTTTCTGCTTGCTTACTTGAAAGTTTCACTGAGTGTATATAACATGGAATACTGTATATTCTCTTTGGCAGCAAGCAAGTGCCCTAAAATTAATATAAGGTCCTGCTCCTTTACCTGCAGCAACATGTGATACTCTACATGCAACTGAACTCCAGCACACTGCAGTTCCTTCAGAGAACATCCGCAGTGAACACACTGTGTTAAAGGCAGTCAGCTGGATTAGTGCTCTGCTCCCATTCATTTCAAAGCCATCTGGTCCTTAATGTACTTTATCTAAATAGTTTATGAAATAGATGTCAGGCATTTTAACTGGCTTTTGTCCTCCCTGTTGTCCTGTGATTAAATACTTCCTCAGTAAACTCCATGGGGAAATAAGACTTTAAATTTATGATTGAGATGAAGAAATAAACTTTGAGTGTGAGTTACTTGCCACTCTTCATTCAGGTGCTTCAAGGCATATCCTCTGCGTTATTAGGTAGAAAATTCAGGGCACTGACTGACTTCAGCAGAGCTATGGCAGTTTATACCAGCCTCTCATGAAGGATGGCAAACAGTGATTTCATAAACATTTTATTTTGAAATATTCATGAGCTTTAGTTATGCATATCTAGACATCTCATCCTCAGGTTGTAACACATCTAAAAAATTCTGTGCCTTATTTTTACATAAAAAATATAAAGAAATGGCTTTGTACTAAAAAGGGATTTTTTTTTTAACTTTACTGTTGTAAAAAGGGTAAGATTACTTGAAAAAGTTGTGATTGGCTCTGCAGATTCAGCATGTGAAGTGGGGAGTGCATGATGGGAAGCACCCTACACTGATGCCTATTAAAAAGTTTCCCTTATTTGTTAATCTTTAAGGACATCTAATTTTCCACACGAGAATATTAACACCCCAAAATTATTGCTTAGTTCCAGCTAACCTGTAGTTTTTCTGACTTTTGAGTCACCAAATCAGTTACCCTAAGGTGAATCCTTTCCAAATTCAGGAGTAAGCAGAAGTATTTAGAGGTCAGATGTTTCCCCTAGCCATATATTTAATATCCCAAAGGTATCCCAGAGTCCTAAGTTTTTTTTCTTATCTGGCCATTCCTGCTCGATTGTTTGTATAGCAGCAAACACAGCTCATCATATCTTTTGTCTTGGCCATTCCAATACATCCACTACACTACACTTTGTCAGTCAGTTACATCTTGAAAACAATTCCCACCGACCTTTTGAAAAACACACTGAACCCCATGGTGTGGTAGACAGCACCAACAAAATGACAATACAGAGCTCCTTTGAAGGCATGATTTTTAAGATATGTACATCTTAGAAGCAAGGCAGTCTCAACTGAGACTGTGCAAATGGGCACTTCTTTCTCTACTGCAGAAAAAAAAAAACAGAACAGCTCTTCTGTCTTTTGGGTCAAACCCAAGTAGAAACCAATACTAAATTTTAAGCTTTGCTATTTTTGAGTCTTGCTTGGCCTATGAGAAGGGACTAATATTGTCACAGCAGTGAGGGTAGTGAAAACTCACAAGCACCAATTGCAGAAGTGCCAGTGCAGGACACCTGAGGATGTTATGTATGTTGAAGTCACTGCACACACTGGGGTTTGAGGGTCTGGCCTCTTTCTCTGCTATTGAACAGGTTGCTGAACTCCTGAAATAAGGTGAGTGCTCAGGAAATTATATTACCAGAGTGCTATAAAGGTCAGAGTAATACTATATTCCATTTTCTTTCCTCCATGCTGAATGATGGATTAAGAACTTCATTCTCTTTATAAGTTACAGGAAAAGAAATAATATATGCTGGGCCAGATACTCCCTGATCTAAAAATGGCACTGCTTCAGTTGCCTGCCATGAAGCCAGAGCACCATATATCACTTGATGAGCCAGTCCTACATATCTGTTATGATAAAATACAAAAATAATTGTGCAGCCACTCAAATACTGCTTCTTTGACATGGAAAATCTTTTCTTTGATCTATAATCCCAATTCAGTTAATAAAATCTGGTAACTCTTATTCCATATATAAATATATTCCACATATAAAATGTGATCAGTAGTTTTAATTAGGACTGTAGGAAATTTTGATGTATGGGCATTTATCAGATAAAATGTTGAGCTATTATTCCTCAGCAACATTCAGAATCCCAGTAAAATCCAGCAAGTTGGTACATACAGGTATAGAAAGACACATAAACCAAGGATGTAGTGGGCTGTAACTGTGAAATATTGCTGCTTGTTTCTGCCTCACAGATTTCAGATTAGCCCACACTGTTGAATAATATGCTACCATGAAGTGCCAAGGATTGAATTCTTATTCTACAAATTTGTCCTGTACGGTAAATAATACATCATCTCATCTCCCCTCTCTCCTTCTCTCTTTAATCTTTCAGATATTATTTTATCTCTGCTTGCATATATATATGTATACACACACACACACACATATATATACACACACATATATATATACACATACATATATATGCACACATACATATACATATATATAAAGTATATATAAAAATATATACACATCATATATATATATATATATGTGTGTATATATATATATATATATACATACACACACAGTGTCCAGGTTCATAAATTAATTGAGGATGCAATCACTATAATTTCTTCAGCTGCAGATGATAATAATAATAATAACATTAACAATAGTAGCAGTAATAATAATAATAACAACAATAATAATAATAGTAGTAATAATCATCCTAAAACCTCAGCCAGGTTTTCTACGTATATAAGACACATACCCAGCTCCCATAACAACACTGTCTTCTTAAACACTCTTCTTGCCATACTTCTCCACTTCAATTTGAAGAAGACCCCCTCCTGCTTTCCCTGGCTAACCCTGCAGTGGTGTCAGTTCAATCAGAGTTAGGCATTAGCATCATTTCTGGTACAACCTCTGCCCAGAGCCTGAATGCCCTTTCTCTGCTGTAAACACCTTTTAGATAGGAAGTCAGGCCAGAGATCTGAAAATATCCTTGGGGAAAACTAGCATGTATCATCTTGTCCACAGTAAAGTGAGAAGGTTATTCAGCTGTTATTGTAGTCCTGAATCTGCTAAACTGCTCTTGGCGTATAGAAACATATTAAGTTCATACAGTCTGAAAGATTTCACGGATAATGGAGAGATCAACTCAATTTTTTAAAGGGGGAACTCAAACCATATTTCAAATTGATAAATGAACATATCTAAATAGCAAACACAGGCTACAAACATACTGACTTTTCTCCCTCATGGACCAGGGATTTTGAGTTTTAAAAATGCATAGTTTGAAAGAATCTTGGTGTAAAAATAATTTCATGTCTAGCTTACACTGTCTATCAGAAACATCACAAACTCCTGTCATGAGTAGCCAGTCCAAAGTACAAAGCTGGTGAATCCTGCATTTTTTTCCTCTTTTTCCCTCTTGTGCACGGAGCACTAAGGGAAAAATGCAAAAAATTTCTGGATTTCAGAGTTTCATTTCTAATTTACTGTAACTTTAGTAATCAGAGCTCAACTACCATGAGAGAAAATTTTCACATCCCAGAGGAGAGGAGTATGGCAGAGATGTGAGGTCTTGGAGACATCACCATTCACAGCCTTGTTCACAGAGTTTAGAATTCATACACTTTTTCACATGATGTTAGGAAGGCTTCAGTCGCTTGCCCGATCATATAAATGAATGTGATCTGAGAATCCTTGTTCATATAGAGTTAAAACAAATGCAATGGAGCTGCTGCTTTTTCATAGCATGTCTATGCAAATCCAAGATTTACCTAATAACTTTAATCTATAAATTGGATAATATTGCTCTGTATTTGGGTACCCTTACTTTTTTTACTTTTAGGATGAAGTTACACAAAACTGTCTCTAGTGTCAAGCTCTATTTTCCTTGTCAATAATTGAAGAAACCCTTAGGATTACAAAATCTGAGGAGTGGGATTTTAAAAAGGTTGCAAAGACAACCTCTCATGCTGTGCAGAAAACAAACCAGAAAAGCATATAATCTTGCAGGTCAGAGGAAAATATATTCTTTATCTGGTCATTGATATTGATTAACTCTGTAACAGTCATAAAACACTTCAGGAAAGCATGCAAAAAAGATATATTATTCATACACCTTGTGAGACATTTATACTCACAAGAAAAAGTACTAGGTACATACTTAATGTGAAACAATCCATATCAAGACTAAAAAAAAAACCAAAAACAAAGCCAGCAACAAATTTTCCTGTGTGAGAATTTGCTTGTTTCCTGTCAATGACTGAATACTACATAATCAACAAAAATTTGTGCCAAGGGATTGGAGTTTCCTCTTTTGTGTCACACAGTCATGGCATATAGCTTGGTTTAACATTACACTCTAAATTTCACCCTGGTTAAACCTGGATTATGCAAAAGTAACACAATGGATTCCTCTAAGTTAAAAGTTCACTGGACTGCATGGGTGTGCTTTTTTTGGTCCTTAAAAATAGTGTCATAGTCTTCTTTCTAATGAAAGCCCTTTTGAATGGAAAAAACCAAAATGAAAGCAAATAAAAAAGCAAGATGTATGACTATTTTAGACAAGATACGACACAACTTTGTCATGTCTATGAAACCAAGAAACACAAATAAAAATATTTTGATTTTTCCCCTGTTTTCACCAAGCTTTGCATTACTTAAGCAAAGCAAAACTACATACCTCCAGTTGTTCCTGATAATCTAACTTATCCTTTCACAATCCTTACTTGTTTTCTCTGTGGATGCTCTATCAGGGCAAGCATTCATGTAAGGTTTTCTGTTTAGATATGCTAAAAACAAATTTATAATACAATAAGTCTGCACAGTGAAGCTTTTGACCTTATCCACAGCAATGCTATTATTGAATTGCAGCAAAAGTCTTGTCAAAAAGTCATTAAAAGCACTGCCCATGCACTACAAATAACACTAAAGGACTCCTGATGTAGTTTCAGCACAAACATGTACTCCTAGCCTCTTAAATTGTCACTTGACAACTAATCAAATTCTGACCCGAGGACTATATTTAATTAGAGGACAGAGACACAAGAGCATTTGCAATATATGCATCTAGGCATTGTGTCAGTAGCCATTTTTCCTACGTTACAGTGTTCACAATCCTGACAACATCACTTTCTAATGTGCTAATTAGAGCAGGGTGACTAAGAAAAATTATTTGCCTGGTCTGGCGTATAAAATAATTTATGAAACTCATCAAATAGTCAATATATTTTTGAAAAATATACTACTAAAATGAAGCTGTATGGAGAGCAAGAAACAATGGAAGTTATGTAAAACAATCTATTTAAAAATATAAATAGAGTGAAAATGACCCAGCTAGATAGTCTGATTATATGGTCTCTTCTTCTTGCACATTTCTTAATTTTGAAAAATCAGCAATTATTGTAAAGTATTTGAGAGAGATTAATGTTTCTGTTTCTTCTGGGTTATACATTATCTGAATCAATACTCTGTGGAACCAAAAGGTCTATTTACATCAGTTGAGAATATGTTCCATAAGATAAAAATTTGCATCTAGGAATTTGTTGAGCATGATAAATTATCTGACAACAACCGTTCAGCATTTCTAGCTTTCTAAATTGAATTGTATACATATCTATATATGAATATATACGTAGTATAGAGTCAGCAGAGCAGTTTGGATTTCCTGAAATATTATGAAATATCAGAATTTACTTCCTATCTATCATCCTGTTTCAATGGCTATTTAATTCTAATACGGTTCAATGTATCTCCATATTAAGTGCCAGCCCTGCTAGAGTTACTCAGAAATCCCAGGGAATCTGCACTATTGAATAGCCATCTTCAAGCATCCTTCTGAAAGGAGCCCCAATGCTTTATAATTTAAATTCTACTGTTATAAGCAGCAACGGGTGCCCTGCTCAGCTAAATGATTATACTGTGGCAAATGTAAGGCAGGTCACCGATCCAAACAAGAACAGCTAAAGCTTAACTTGGTGCTATACATGGAAAGCTAATAATAGCTTTTATTTTTTTTAAGGAATTGACTTGTAGGATATAAATATTACTGAGGAAAGGAGAAAAAGAGCAGCATGGTCACAGTTCTGACTAAGAAGCAAGGTATGGTTGCTTTCATATTCCCAAGGCAGTTACTGAATTTATGAGATCATTGCCCTGGCTTCCATTCACCTTTGTTAGGAGCTCATATTTTCTCCTCTCGATCCCAGGCAGGCTCCTGACAGGGGCGCTGCTGTTTGGAGTGTGAGGATGAGGTGTCTCCAGCATGGCTGGTCACTGCACAGCAAGGACAAGGCACAGAGCAGCGGCTGCTCCTGGCTCGCCCCTGCCTCACTGGCCACTTGCACCCAGCATGGGCTCCTAAAGCAGAGCCTTTTGCTTACAACTCTCTCGAAATGTGTAGCAGAAGTCTGGTGCTCACCAGAGAGAGGCTTTACTTCGCTTACTTCATAATCCCCTGATTTCATTTCTGATTAGGTCTTAAATGTTGGCAGGTTTATTACCTGAACCCTAATCTGTTCAGTATACCTCCAGTACAAAAATCATGGTCTCCTTGAATGGTAATTTGCAGCATTTTACTTCAACTGGTAGAAGCCCCAGAAAGAAATATGCCTTCTTTTTACTGCTTGCATAGATATGGACTTCAAGGAGATGGCTCTGGTATTTGTATTAAATTTCTTCACAAACTAAAACTTGCTATTTCTAGGGGCTGCCTGTTGAAGAAATAACTCTTCCACTCATCTTTTTAGTTTTTTAAAAAGGGAAAACTTCTTTTCTTTTTTCTTTTTGCATAAAGCACTTTCAAAGGTATACTCCAAAAATGCTTGTTCCAAATAAATCCCCTTAGAAAGATAAAATGCAGACCCTTCTGGGTTTCTGCAAGATAGAAAAGAATCTCAGCATCCATTTTTAGCTCTTCTCATCATCAATCATCTTCTCAATGCAGGCAGAGAATAAAGGAATACCCAAACCAATCAAAACTCCCCAAACAGGTTTGCATGATAAACTTTAACTAAAGTTTTGAAAAAAAATTTGCTACTTGAAATTTATGCTCATAACTTAAACTATGATATTTAAAGTACCCTTACAGATTTGCTTCAAAAAAAACCAAGACAGAAGACAACAAACCAGCAAGAATTATGCTAATCAAATGAAGAGGATATTTAAGAGTAAATAATGCAAAAAGGATTAAGCAGATGTAGAAAGGTTAAGCATTTAAAATGAACATTGTGATGTTTCTGTTGAGCTGATATCACATAGCTCTGTGTATCATAAAACATAAGAAATATAAAAGACCACGGAAATCAAGATTTACCTGCATGTACTACTTATGACTAATGATGAGCTCTAAGAAGAAGGAAAAATTGAAATATGTTTGATGAGTTTTAATTCTGTGTCTATGTACTTTATGGAAAATTAGAAACCAGAAAGTTCTGCAAAGGGACAAAGGAGAAAATGATGAGGAAGTTTCTAATGGAATGCAGGGGAAACTTTATTTTAGTAAAACACTTCAATTATTTGGGAACAGCTAGGACAAAGAAATGAAGAAATGAACCAGGATCCTATACTGAGAAAACATACAACGAATTCTTAAATTTTGATGCTGTGGTACAAATGTGTCTGCTCCTTCTTCTGGGTCTCAAAACCAGAATTCAAAAGTACAAAGTAATTTCTATTGAAAATAGAAACTAAGCCCCCAGTTTTCCAAACTAGAAAGTTTACAGACCTGTGTGGTAACAAAAAACACTAATAAAACAAAGAAACTTAAAGCAGTTTCAAGAAGCCAGTCACAAATACCAGAGCTGGGGGTCTCAGCCTCAGTTTTACATTTCATAGAACATGTCTTCATGTCCAAAGTCATAAACACTTTGAAGCAAAGACAGTTTCTTTGAAGTTAGGAAATGTTTCAATTTTAATCCACCTTCTCTATATACACACAGCTTTTATTTTACACTGAAATACAATATTTTCTTGTCACTGGAAATGATGGATGGCCTGGGCTTAAATTAGGAATATCTAGTGTAGTACTTCTTTGTCTTATCCAGTGACTCACTCCCTCATGACAAAGAGAAGTTACAATGACCAAAATCACCTAGAAAAACCTGTACCAAAGAAATAAAGAGAATAACCAAAAGTTTTTCAGATGACATTTCAAATAAAACCTGACTAAATGACAAAACCTGACATTATAATTACAGGAACTACAGCTAGAGACATGACATGGAGGGATGTTTACCTCAAGAAGGACATTCTTTACTATGACATAATAACAAGTTACACAGAAACAATGAAAACTACAAGAACTGTATAAGTTAGGCAGAAGGAACAAGATCTCAGGCTGCTGCTTCCTACTCCTCCAGATTTTCTGAATGAAGGTATGGACACAACAGCAATAATATTCTCCTTACTCCATTTATTTGCACATGTGCCACCTCAGTCTGCAGCACCAGATTCCAGAGTGCTCTGGAAAACCTGCCCAAGCCTTTTGTCCAGAGTATGCTCAGCAGAAAAAACCCTGTATTAAATACGTGCAGTTTTATTTGACACATCTGTTAAACTTCAGTTCTAAGTGAGCTTCTGCTGATCATATCCAAACCAACATTGTTCAAGCTTTAGCTTGTCAAAGGCAGTTGATTTTCCCCCATGGCACAACCTAGGATAACACAACAGCGATGTATTTGCAATCAGAGCCAATCCTTAACCAGACTTCAGCCACTTGTTTCACAGCATGCAACACAGTAGAATCATTGCATAACATTTTTGAAATTTTCGTTTTCTAATTATTTAAGTATGCTTGCTTGAATTTCACCAAACAAATTGCCTGCGGGAGATACTTTAGGAAAGCTTAGTCTGAGCAGTTAAGCCTTAGATATGTAAATGCAATTAAAAACAGGAGGAGAGAATGTCTCCATTAGTGGCCTTCCACGGAAGATTCCAGTAACTGTGAAATTTGTTTGTACTGTAACAGACTGATTTTAAAATCACAGACTCACATGGAATGGCTGATGCAGAGGACACACCTGGAGATCAGCTATAGTGTGTTGCTTGGGGCTGTGTCCAGCTGGGTTTTGAATGTCTCCTAGGATGGAGCCTCCAGCAGCTTCTGTGGGCCCCATATTCTGGTATTAAATCTCACTCAGAGAGAAAACAAACAAACAAAGAAACAAAATCCCAACCCCCCAAAAATTTTAATGAAACTTTCTGCATTTCATTTTGGACCTGTTGCCTCTTGCCCTGTCCGTGGGCACCAGTGAGAAGAGTCTGGCTCTGTCTCCTCTATTCCCTGCCATTAGGTAGCTATGCACACACAGACACCATGACAGGACAAGAGGCAGCAGAAGGCTTAAACTGTTTCAAGAGAATTAGCTGTTACAGAAAAGAAATATCAAGGAGGGTGAGGATACTGGGACCAGTGTCCAGAGCAGCCTCAGAGTCTCCATTCACAGAGGACGTGGCCTTAGTAACCAGGCCTTGGCCTTAGCAACCAGGCCTTGGCCTGCTTCGAGCAGGGGTTGGGCCACATGGACCACAGAGGTCCTGTCCCTTCTCATTTGTTCTGTGCTTCTCAATCCATTTCAAGAACAGAAAGCATGAGTTTGGTTAAGGAATGTTCCCAGGCTGACCATTCACGAGACCCTGTGGCAGCCGCAATCCCAGTGTCCCAGACTGTCACTGCTGGGACCGAGGCCTTTCACCAGGGTGGCTCAAGTGCCATGGCAGGTCCCTGCTGGACTCCCTGCACTCCCACCCACAGTCACACCAGGTTTCCTCACCAGCTCCATCCCAGGATCTCCATGGCAGAGTCTCAGTTTGGAGGAAGACCCCCTGTGCTTTTATCCCTTCACAGTCTAATCGCTCCAAAGTCTCGCTCTTCCTCCTGAGCCATGGGCTCCTGCCGTGCCCTCAGTGTCCCTCCCCTGGGTGCCACAGGTCCCTGTGCCCTCTGTTGTGCCAACAGTGGCAGAACCCAAACCTTTGGGTTCCCACCTTGGCTCCACCTGCAGCTCCACCCACAGCTGCCCCAGCGCTCCCTGCGCTGAATGCGTTCCTCATCGAGATTAGAGCACGTGCCTGACTATGCCAAGTGAGCAGGAATAAATGCCATTTATTTTCTGACATTTCACTTAAGCACTTGAATTGGCATATTCTGCTGATATCATGTCATGTTATTATTTAGATAGAGCATTTTGACAAAACAGTGCAATCTGTCCAGACTTTGTTCCTTCTAGATTTGGGGATTACCTTAAAGCCACATGAACTAATACCTTAGCTAGTGTTGTCTTAGTTTTTCTTTTATGCTTTTTTATTGTGTTTTTTTCTCCCACTTTTCTTTAAACTAACGATGGTGATGTTTTTGATGATATGTTCCTGATGGTACCTTAATTCCCCAGGCGATCATTTCAGCCATTAGAATTTAAAATAGACTAATTTATCGCAGGATAACAAAATCTCTCATCCTATGTTCCTCATTGTGTGGTACTGGTTTCCTTTTCTAAAGTAGTTTTACAGGCTCAAAGTAGATATTTGTTCCAGTGAATCAGAATTGTCTGTATTTTGATGTTTTGACAAGCTATTTTAATGTTACTGTCATACATGTCTTTTGTAATTACAAGATCTTTTCAAAAAAAGGATATTTATTTACTGATAATTTCACTTGTGTGTCATTGTCAATTTCTGTAATTTGTTATGTTATTTATGTTTCTGTTACTTATATGTGCTTCAAAATATCTGGGGGCGGGGGAATTTTTTTGTGTAAATAATACTGTGCATTTATTCCAACTCATTACTCTTATTTCATACAGCTTCACAATGAAACAATACTTTGATGCAGAGCTTAAGGCAAATTTCCAAGAATGGCTCATTTACTAAAATCTGACAGCAAAGAACCCTAGTCATCAAATTGGAACATAAAATATTAACTCCTGTGTCCCAAAGGGAAAAATGTTAAAATTAATTGTGAAAAGCACAACTCTGTGCTGTGTATAGATATGAATCAACACGGACCATTACTGTATCTGAATTCTCATCACCATTTTACCCACTTCTGGCATTTGATCTATTGAGTTCTGGTTAGGAGGAAATGCAGTGAGCTCTGCAACTCCATGAAGACCAGGGAAGAAATGGTAGCTGTGTGAGAAATCCTCATTCCTGTCTTGCAGCTCTGCAAATGTTACTGTGCTATTCCAGCCACTAACCAGGATGAACATTTATTTTAGACAAGCCCACTAGCCTGACTCTGCCTGTGATGCAGAATTAGGATGAAATCATCCCTGTGATTGTTTCTCGTTCTCCAGACTGCCAACAAAAGCAGACCATGGGGCAGCTAGTATGGCTAGTCAGTCAAAAAAAAAAGACAGTAAGGAAGTTAGTGATTCACTGCACTCCCTCGTATTTGCCTGCCTATACAAGTAAAGTTAGCCAGCACTAACCTTTTGGTCTTTACTAAGCATTTTTGCCTCGTTTTCTATAAGCAAACAAGTTACATATATCTCCACTGCAATTTGAATTGTATGTCTGATTGAACGTGTATGTCTGATTTCAGTCAAATTTCAGAGAGGAACAGGAATTTCAAGAGATAGCCATTAATATAAGTAGCTGGTTAGAGGTAGTATCAAAGAAAAGCAAGGAGACTTCAGCCCTCATGTATTCCCCTTAGTTTTAAAAACAAAATTTTAGCTTCCTCAAAAAAAATAACCATGGCAGTACCCATAGGGCAATATTCATAATTCATAATAAGCTAAGAATGCTGACTATTATTAGTGACCTCTAATTCTCGCCACTCATGATGATCAGCCTATGTCTAAGAATTTTTTCTGTATTTTGAGGCAATTCTATATACCATTTGGAAAGATTTTTCCCTGGCATATTGGATTTTGACAAATGTGATACATGTGAACAAGGGATAGAGAATAAGTTTAATATCTAAGAAGAACTGTGTGTTCAGAATAGAACATGTTCACCTGTACACTCCTATTGAAATTCCCTGGAATTTGCCTGTGAATGGGAGAGAAGATATAATTTTGATGATAGTTTGTATGGTAAATAATAACATGCATTTTATAACACAACTACCTCTGAGGATCCTGAAGCAATTTTAAAACATCTTGAGACTCAACCTATTGCTATGCAAAAAGATCTGGAACTTAATGCTGACCCACTGACATCCTGCTGTTCTCTCTTAGTTTCTTAACCCCATTTTTCTGAAAAGCATAATTATGCTACATTATTTAGTGTGCTTCAGTGTTTTAGTCCTTAAACTTCTATATGGCCCTACTCAGCTTAATAATAGTAAGTCTGAGCTATATAAATTAAAAATCAAGTCATCCTCATCTGATTGAAACCAGCAGGCTTCTGTGGGATTTGCTAAACTGGGAATTTGTATTAGAAAAGCTGATCAGAGATGGATGTGGGTGAGCCCTCAGGTAAATACTGAGTGGGGTGGCAGGAGAACCTGGAAGCATAAATTCAGAAACAGCCAAACAGCTCTTCTGGAGCAAACAGAATGAAGAGTGTTAGGAGCACATGTGTAGGGGAGGGGAAGTGGTGGTGAATGCAATTAACACACTTGAAAAAAAGGATGTGCTGAAAAAAGCCAAGACTAACTTTCTCAGCTCTGTGTGTGTAAGAGTCAAACTGGTTGCAGCTGTACTGGAAAAAAACCCCAACAACAAAAAAATGTAATGCAAATGTCTCAAAACTGTTCATAACCCTGAGCCTGAGAACTCTGTGTTGAAGTATCACTATGAATTTGTAACTTTATTATGAATAGAAGACAGAATAAGAAAATTAGATTACTCTTTTAAAATATATTGAAGTGCAAGGAATTACATCTCATACATTCTGAGAGACACTCTTTGGTTACCTCATTTATTCCTTCTTGCTAGTTCACGATATCCCCCTTCCTGCTTGGCTATCTGGGGACCTGTTCAGGTTTCACATTGAAGGATCAATTCACACAGCAATGAAATACCACTGCCTCTTGGGGGGAGGATGACATCTGTTAAATAGCACCCAGCAACACTACACAACAGTTTATAGCATCAAATGCAGAACAATTATGAATTTAATTAGAATCAGAGTGGGATTTTAATGAGAAAAAATGCAATTATGCATGATGAAAATATAGGGCTAAGCTCCTTTATACTCACCCTGAGTTCCCCTACTACATAAGTATTTCCAAGGATTTTACTACCAGCAAGGGATAACCTTGCCCCTAAGCAGTTTGGGATCCAACCTCTCATTTACCAGGAAAGAACTGTGTTCTCTTTGTGCTACCAGGGTGTTACAGGGATTAACAAGCTCCACACTCAAACACCATCAGCTGAGCATATCTTTCACAGTTTTTCCTCCTCTAATATTGCAAATACCTATTTCTTCACATGTTTAGTTGAACAGGCTACATCTCATCAGCAAAATGGCACGCGGGTTTGGATATAAAATGATAAATGGTGTTGGCCTGGAACCTAACTAATACTCTAAAATACCATAGATCAGCCAGAGCTCTGTGTGCCTGTGACACAGGTCTACAGGAGGGAGAGTTGTAATGCCTGTACACAAAATAATAATAACTAGCTGGAGGAGAGGGAAATAAATTAATTTTATTTTCTCCTATAGTGCTGGAGGTGATTGCCTGCATAACTGCTTGTGAATAACTATGAATCACTATAATATTGTGACAATTGTTTTTAAAGTTGACAACAGAGAAATTACGGTATTGCCATATTGATAAATATTACTTTATCTAATTGCAAGCTGGCATTAAAATCTAATTGGAAACAGTTTGAACCAAGTTATAAGAAGGATTTTTATGTGTGACTGAAAAACTTTTTTATCAAGCATTGTACAAGCACATAAAAGGGAAAAGCTCTATCTTAATTTAATGGCATAGAAATTCTCTGTCCCACAAGATGTTAAGTCTTAGGTAACCTGAGTTACTGTCCTCCTTCATAAATGCACATTCAATGCGTAGGATCTACTTGTTAGAATAAAGCTTCCACTATGAGGAGCAGTAGGAGGAAAATAAAATATATTAAACTTGGATAAACTCTGGAAGTCAATATTTACCCAAAAAAAAAAAAAAAAAAAAAAGCCGAAGCTATTTAATAAGGCTAGAAAAATTGCATTGCACTATGGTGGCCGTTTTGTCTCTTTCACGTTTTTGAGGCACAAGCTTAGAATAACCAATGTTTTCATGAAGGAAAAGAAAAAAAGTAAGGCTGGAAGCCTCTGAAACAATGTACTGGCATACATTTCCCAAAAGTTGAAAGGCAACTGCCTAACCATTCCCTATAGCTGCAGGAATGGTTGGCAATTCCGAAAGAAGAATGATGATTGCTACTCTTCCTCCTCCTTGGAAAAAGGAGAGACCAGCCAAAGGGCAACAATATTTTTAAATCCTATGCCACACTTTCCCCTCATACCCATGATTTAATCTGTAGTACTCAAACACTTCAATGTAACTCTAAAATATCATTTTATGGGAGTGGAAATGGCTAGATGCACTTAAATGCACACTTGCTCAGAGTTGTCATGGATTCCATGTTAGAATTCATACTAGGAAAAAATCATAAACTATAAAAAAAATGAATACAGAAAACTGTTTATCACTGTAATATTTGCCTGTCAGTGAGCAAAAGTGAAATTTGCATAATGATATACACAGCTTTCTCCATGATATTAAGCTTTTCAGTTTTTCTTTCTCAGGATATAGGAAGGTTTGCCTGGAATAATATTGGCTTGTTTTTTCTTAAATTTATTTTGGTTATGGTCAAGGGGTAAACCCAATATCATCACTCTCTCATACAGAGATATGTTATGATAGTTCATGTAAAAATGTTAAACAATAAAAAAGAAAATAAATAATATCTACCTTTTCAACTACAGGCTGTTTTGATCCTTATTGTAATCATGAAAAATATAAACAAATCTAGATTGTCTTTTTACATTTCAACAAACAGTTGCGGAACTATTTCATCATCTTACAGGAATTTGATCATGGTTGACTGAGTTCTCTGGATTTAAGTTAAATTTTCTATCTAGTATCATATAAAAATAGATACACGTCCAAGCAATCTGATGATAGGATATATATGTTTTATGAAAAAGGAAATAAAATGTGCAAGACAGTCTCTTTTAGCTCTCAGGTAAATGTGGACCCTACAGTGGTGTAGCTGCTTTGCTGGTGTACCTGCCAACCTAAATTTTGTTTCCATCTGATGTTTCCCAAAATAGTATCTCTTACAGCAAACTGATCTAGCTTGCTCTCCTCTACCTAAGAGATACAAAATACTCATCCTATCTTACAGAAAAGCTAGTAATGCCATGACCCAATCCAGCATAAGCAAAAATACAATATTATCAATTTCTGATGTTGAATAATACAGACTTTCCCTAGCTGCTGTGGTTTTTCTTGCACATAAAGATACAAATAAATTCTTACCAAGTTAATAATACTCTTTGTAGATCATCGAATGTGACACGGTAAAAAGAAATCCACAAACCTACATGTTTTTTTCTGAAAGAGAATAAAACCCAACCATATTCTAAAGAATTTAGCACCAAATAGCTTCTGGGAAATGAAGAATTAATGTTAGACCAGTCTGGCAGACTACAGACATTAATTGTCTGTGTCAACTTATCTCTTATTCACATGGCTTAAATTTTTGTCCTGTCAATGTGTAAGCTGGGATGGATAAAATAAGATCAAACCACTCCTTACTTTATATCTGTAAGGAAGCCAAATATTCCTTTCTTCTT
>VZRL01001402.1:213216-269864 GCA_013397895.1 Origma solitaria | reverse complement strand
TTTTTTTTTTTTTTTTTGCGATTCAGTAAAAGTTCTCTTAGCCCTACATTGTTCCTTTGAATTTCTGGAACATACCTTGTATAATTTCCTCTTCCCAAGAGTGCCAGGAGCAGCACCTCCTCTTACCAAAATGTCACCTCCTAAGTCTTCCAGGACAACTTTATAGAAGCAGTAAATTCAGAACCCAGTGCTGTGTGATGAACCTCAGGTGTATACAAGCTTTCAGGCCTTCAAGGTTCATTCATCACTGGTCTCAAAGGATCCTTGCCTGGAGTGAGAACAGGCAGGGCAGTCAGCCTTAAAAACCAAGGGAGAATTACCCACAATACTGAAGAAACACTGAAGCAACCGGTAAGTAATGACAGTGAGTTAAGGGTGAAGAAAGGGAGGGATAAAATGTCTTTAAAATAGAAAACCACTACAGCAATTCCAAACATGCAAAGCACTCCTTTCAGTGATAAGGAAAAAAGTAATAAAAGAAACTGTATGCTGTATGCTGGCAAGCTCCCTAAAGTCACTGGCTTCTGAACATTCAATTACTGTGCTTATTCTTAATGCCAGATAGCACTCATCTGAAAAGAAAGACTAAGGAAAAACAAAAGGAAAGAAGTCTGGCACTAAGACACTCTCCAAATGTGAGAATTGCAGCTAAGAAAATGAAGCACTTGGATTAATTTTTTTTTGTAAGGCTTCTGTCATTGCTTTAGAATGTGAAGTGAAATCCAAGTCAGATTTGTTATGGGTCAGCAAGAAGGAAGGAAAGGAGGTGGGGGTAGGGCTTTGTGCCAAGAACATCTTTAAATACATGATCCTCTTTCTAAGAACATGGGTTATTAACAAAAGGGAAAGAAAGGCATGGCTTAAACAACATGACGATTTTAGAGGAAATCCTACAAACACAGATAATTATATACTTGGTTTAGTTCTCAAAGCTGCAATTTTAGTAGTTTTATTATTCTAAAGTACAATACATCATCAGATACTTTCCACATTATAGTCATTTAATGTCTCCAAATTATAGTCTGTGAGCCAGAACTGGGGATTTGGTCTAAGTAACAGAGTGGTAGCTGCAGGAAATGTTGTGATGGATGTCAAGTCTTACAAGGTTCACGTTGCTGAACTAGAGCGCACCAAGAGATGTTGTTACAGTTCTAAAAGTTTAATCTGTCCACCTCCTACTGTTTGGATATGAACAAGCCTTTGAATTTTATCATAATAATAGGATTGAATTTTTTTTTTTTTTTTCCTTTTGCTTTCCTACCTTCCTCACCTCCTCTCCCTTTCTTTCTTTAACAAAGCCTGGGTAGCAGCTGGGTGGCAGGTTATTTCCTTAGAAATGGAGTTGGCCAAAGATTCAATAAAGACCTGGTGGAATGCTTTAATAGGCTGAATTTGGTCTCCAGCTACAGAGAAGGTAATATTTCTAGTTGTTCTTATAGCTCAAAGTCCTTTATTAGTAATTTCTCACTATGTCATGCTAATCTTAAAGTTAGTATTTGGCTGCAGGCTGAATCAAGCCCACATCTCAGTCTCTCTAAATAATGCACAACCTATGTATTATCAACCCTGAAATGTCACCATGTCTGTAAGAGACACGAGGTTACCCGACAGAGAAAAAGTTGCCTTAAAGAGGGCCAAGGACAGAGACAGGAGATACTGCACACTCACCCAGGGTGCAACAAGACCTTCAGAGAACAGGCAATGAACCAACAAGTTTTCTCTCCCACTAGAGAAATCTCTCACACAGAAATTATAAATGAGCACAAAAGCGTAAGAAGAAAGCTTCTCTCAAATATATACATGGCTTCTGATGACAAAAACAACGCAGGAAGGAGAAGTTTTCTCTTGCCAGAAGCAGGAGGCTGAGATTCCTGATTAGGAGCTTTCTAGAAATCCACAAAGATTTAAATGTTTCCCATCTTCCTCTTTCATAAAAATTGTGCGCAATTTTGAAAGGTTTAAAAATCAAACGCAAAACCAGAATTCTTCCACATCCACCCCAAAACCTCCACCAAACTGTTGAATCCAGGAAAGTGGCAGTTAAACAAAGATGTTGAATGAGAAACCTGGGAAGGGAAGATGAAGCAAACTACCCTGGAAATAGAAAGAATCCCAGTCCTTATATACTAAGTAGAGACAAACAGCTTGAGTCCCTTCTGCGCACTGCGGTAGGAATGTCACACCAAGCACTAATGACTGCTCTGCACTACAAGAGAATGTCTCTGGGATGTGGCATTTCAAGTGTCAACTACAGCACGATAGACATTCAGGCTTTGCCCTCAAAATATAAAATTGCTGGTACAAGTACTGTATTTGAAACATTCCCTGTGAAGAAAAATGAAAGGCAACCATTTACATCCGTGGCTTTTCAGCTGTCACAATCCATTGTATAATTTGCTTTCTCATTATTGGCCTGTACTGAAGCCACTAGGAGCTTGTGGATGAGATCATGTGGGAGCAGGCACACTGCAAAAGGACCACAGCCTGTGGAGGACCCATCCAAGATTACAGGAAGCATGAGAAATGAGGAGTGGGCAGAGACAAATCACTGCCCACCTCCTGGACTGCTTACAGGCTCAGTGGAGGGATTGAGAGTAGGCTCTCTCTAACAAGGTTGTGAAGTAGTGAAGTAGATATTAGAAAGAAGGAAAGGAGTCTGGAGTGAAGTAAAAGCTGTAAAAGTGGGAGGAAAGGTGTTTCAATGTTTGTCTCCTTTTTTCCCCAAAACTAGAATAGGTAATTAAATATTTATGCTAATTGGCAAAAACAATTAAGTTAAATTCCCCAAGTCAAGTCAGTTTGGCTGCTGCAGTACTTTGTAGGTGATTTCATAGTCTGTATTTTGGCCCACGAGTTTTCCTGCTCCCATTCCTCCTATTTTCTCCCCTGTCCCTGTGGGAGGCACAGTGAGTGACTGCTTGCATGGGTGGCTTATTCTATTAGCCGGGGCAAATCCACCCTGGCTATCAGCCACGGACCTGTGCTGTGGCCCAAAATATCAGGATTGCTGATATTTTGGGCCACATCCATAAAGGACGGCTGGCTCATCCTTTAGTTCAGTCAAAATGTTTCCATCCCTCTTGTAAGAAGGTGCCTGAACTGCTCCAGCACCTTGCCCTTACAGGAGGAGAAAGCAGCAGCATATTTAACAGTAAAGGAAGTTTTCACAAGTAAATCTTTGCTGTATTAATTCAGTACCATTAATTTCAACAACCCTCTTATACCACTTGAAATCCAAATCCCAGCTAACTTGTTTTATCCTTTTGCTGTCATTGCAAGAGATTGGGTTTGAATAATGTGGGTATTTCATTCCAGTCAAGCATTTAATTTGGTTTTATCCTGCAGAAAAGTTAAACTCTCATGTTCCTGACAAGTGTCTGGCTGTTAAAATGGCTGCTGCAGATTGAGCACTGCAAGACTACAAAGTGGAATTCAAGCAGAGATAAACAGGAAGACTAGAAGTAAGCAGGGTTCAAACCATAGCTCCCTTCAAAAGCTAGTAAATATGGAGGGGAAAAAAAAAAAGTGTCTGCAACTTCAAACCTAGCTTGAAAGCCAACAAATTTTTAGAAAGCAGAATGTTAGAAGAGAAGAGCCTTAGGTAAGTGTGAGATGAACAAAGCAATCAAAGTAATAAGAACTTATTTTAGTTTTGGGAGTGGGTATCACTAATGGCTCTTTCAGATTCTTTGCCAGTCTACAAACTCCCAAAGCAGGCAGTCTCCTTGCAAAAAGCATCGGCAACTCTTCCTTTTGTGCTGCTGGGTGGAAACCCCGGGAAAACATACTCATTCATTTTTTAAAAGCAGTACTTTGTTCCACGAGAACAAGAGAAAAGACAACAGCCATTTTGAGAATATCTGTCACATTTTGACAGGTGAAGATATGCAGAAAAACATTATGATTATTTAAATGTTTTCTGGAATTTCTGACCTCATTACAGACAATAAACTTATTCACCAAGCACACTGAAACTTCTCCGTGTTGAATTTCCAGTCTTTTGATTTCAGCACATGTTCAAACTGCAGAGGCTCTGGCAATAATATTTTTTTTATATTTCCTCTTACTTGGTGTTCTTTCACAAGTTGTGCTCTTATCACACTAAATAATCTTAGTACATACAGTTTATTCACATAAAATTGAGTCAGTTTCACTGGGTTTGAAAACACCAGTAATTCAATAAAAATATGTGATGCTTCTTCACAAACCCAACCCTGACAATGCTTAGGACAAAAGAGTTAAATAATGATGATCCAATAGGGGTCTGTAGTGTGCTGAAACACCCTTTTTAAAATCAGCTTTTTGTGTTCTAATGTCCCAACCAAACCACACCCCACAAACCAAGCCTTTTATTTGCTTTTGTTTTTGAGAAAGCAGAGACATAAATACCTATCCCTCAACACTCAGCTTTCTATGCTCCACGTAGCATAACCAAATGAAAATTTCAAGAATGAAAGAAAAAGGGCAGGGCTGGCTCAGACCAATTACACTGCACTGCTAGAGGAGAATTCCCAGATTTTCAGAGGACTGTGTGGGAAGCTGTTTTCAAAACCAGTTCAAGACAGTCCAAATTCATAAGAAGTTCTTAAAATTTCAAAAGAAATTAATTTTTTTGCAGCTTTAGCACAGTTAAGTGGGTGACATCTGAATTGTTGAGCCTAAAAGTGAAAAATCTACATCCCAACACTAATCTCACGGACTATGAGGACTAAGAGCTCAATCTCCTTGACTCAGCAGGGAAAAAAGAAATAATCATCAAACCAGCTCAGAAAACAGTCTATCAAATTTTCTAAACTAAGAAACTGCATTTGACCTGTATTACTAATCACATCTACTTTTATTAAACTTGAAATCCTGTAGGCACTGGAGACAGTGGTATGTGAAGTTTAAAAATCTGCCCAGAGACTGTCTGATGGGGGAAAGCAACACTCAGAAAACCAAAGAATTTTAGCTTAAATTATGCAACAGAAATTTTACTCTGACTGAACTGAGCTATCAGACCTTCATTTTAAATAAAAAATTCATGTTACTAAGTTCTGTGTTTTTCATTTTCAAGGATAGCATATTATAAAAATATATGAAACTTAGAACCAAAATCATACTTTGAAAAGTTTTCTCTTTATTCAAAAGTGAAAGGAAATTCAACAGAGATTCCACAGATATCTGTCCAGGATGCAGTTTTATGCTCTACTTTCCATTACAATTGAGAGATTTCTGGCTATCCCTAGGTCACAAGCACTCTGGATAACTGAAATCAATAAGGTGGAACTCAACAACAGCAAATGTACGAAGTACTGTTCTTAGGAAAGCCAAAGTTAAATGCACAAATACAAACGGACTAAAATGGGAAGAGGGAGCATTCTTGCAGAAAAAAGTCTGGACAAATGGCAGATCCATTAGGAACCCTCAGTGCAATGTTTGGGTGGCGGGGGGAAAGCTTATCCTCTGTTAGGTCATATTGATAGGAGTGGTTTGGGGAACATGCTGAGGTGGTCATTCCATGGGTGAGAATGGAAGAGAAGTGTGTTGAGTTTCTAGCATTCCCTCAGGAAAACTGGAAAAAGTCAGTCCAGAGAACAGCAACAAGAATGATAAATTGTTTAGAAAACATGACACACAAAAAAGGACAGAAGATTGAGGTCGTTTAGTCTAGGAAACAGTATATTTAGGGGAAAAACAAAACAGTTCTGAAACAACTAAATTTTCCACATGGACAAGGAGAAAGTTAGGATGCAATTGGCTTGATCTGCAACATAAGTAAGAAATTTCACTCCTTAGCTTTAAAAGATAACTATGTCCAGGAAAGGATTGTCAAGGGAGAGTTTTGAGAATCTTTGAAGAGTTTAGGAGCAAAAGCCAGTGTTGCTACCAAGACACAAGGTATCAGCATTGCCACTGACTGGCCTCCTCGACTACTGAATTGCTGAGCCCTCGCTTTCCAGTACTGCTTTCCCTTAATTCTTTCACGAATAGCTGTATTTTTGCACTGGTCTTACTCTTTTTCTTTGTTGAGAAGGTGAAAAGCATGATCTGATTACCAGGAATAGGTACTCCTGAGTGCTGGCTTCCAAGCCTGCATTGTGTTTGGAGAGGATGGAGATGCTGCTTCAGAATCCAGCCCTGAGCTTTGTCACACAGCACAAAGGCAAAGCTATTTTGCTCTCCTGCTTACAGCTCCAAGCAAGAGCCAAATTCAGCGCTTCCAACGCTAAGTAATTGGCTGTGAACTCAGATGAGGAAGTGGCTTGTTCACAAGGGTCTGATTCTGGCAAAACCACCTTCCTGCTTCTCCAGAATTTGTTTTTTAATTTCAATTTTTTTTTTCCTGAGGGAAATTAATAAAAAAACATTGAATTATTTAAAGGCCTCCTGGAAATGTTTAACTACAAATCATAAAACCCAAAATAGAAAGAAAAAAGGAAAAAAAACCTCTCCAACAAAATATGAAGCACGTGCTGGGATTCAGGTGTGATTTTCTTTCTTTGGAAATATAAAAATGTTGTTGGCACATGCATGCACAAATCATAGGTAAATTGCTGTTAATAATGAAATGCTCTGCAAAAGTACAATGGTTCCAGTAAATGTCAGAACACATCTGCTCTAATTAAAAATTAACCGTATAATTAAAGTTATATTACTACTTAATTTCTGAAAATGTTTAATTATTAGAGAGTTATCCTTCCAGATTCCAGGGAAGAATTAGAATTATTACACTTCTCTGTTTAAATCTTCCTCTCTAAGCGCTTTAAAGTTTTAAGAGGCATATATTTTAAGGTATTTGGGAGATATAAGAGCTTTGATTATTACACTATAAAGTCAATGAACCTTGTGTCATGGCAGATTTTACCCACTCTTTGGAAGCATCTTGAAACAGATTCTTTTTTCTCCCACTTTCTATGGGAGCTGAGACTAAGGGAAAGATGCCACTTGTGACAACAGCAAATCTGGCCCAGAGCCTTCCTCAAAAGAAGACTTGCCTTTGGCTTCATCCTCCTCCACATCATGTGTCAGCTCAGGCACCACTCAGTGTGACAAGAAACTTTTAAATCAGAAATTATTAACCCAGCCCGACTAACCTGAATTTACCCCTATTACCTGATTTTAAATGTTTTCAGATTTAAGTTACGTGAGGCTTCAGTTTGTTACAACTCCCTATAGAATGATTCTCAAATCTGCAAGGGCCAAAGCCAGAAGCTTTAGAGGCAAAAACTCACGGGTGGTTCTGTGAGCTTTTCCCATAAACATTCCTCTAATAGCTCTCCAATCCACTACATGGGTTTTTTTCCCCAAAAGCTTGCATATCAGCAGATGTAGTATGATGATTGTATAGAGTCAGAGCGACCTTAATCCAAGTCAATCAAGCCCTTTTACAGCCAGCCAGGTATTATAATCAAATTTTACTTGGCTATCTGTACAACTACATTCAAGCAGTTAATTGCCTAATTTAATGCACAGAGTAAACAGACATTACTTGCAACTGACAGCACCAGGTGGAGTGAACATTTCTCATTCAAACCAGACATCCAGCATGAAACTGAAATACAGACATAAATGTAAGAGCAGAGATAGTGCTGAGGAAAAAATGTATCTTAATTATGGGGTGTCCACTCTCTGTAACAGATTGCCCTCCTGATTCACCCCATCTTTATCAACCTGCCAGCTTGCTTGGGAAACAAACCAGCAGCTGCACATCCAGAGCTCTGCTTATCAGGGATACAGGTGTCCTTGTTTGCATGTTGGAGTTATCCCACGGTTCACTCTGGTGTCAGAGTTGGCAGTGAAGGAATATAAAAAAATCCTCATTGCCCTGAAAGAAAATAGCCTGTCAAGAATGGCTGCGGACTCAGGTCAAAGGAATAGAGGTTGTTTTGAAAAGCATCCACTCCAGTTACGCAGCTGGTACTGGGCTGGCTGGGGTGTTGCATTTTGAGGTGCAGTGGAAGAAGAAAATCAGGTCCTGTGGTTGTTTATGGAGGAGAAGGTACCAGCCCCTTCTGAGCATCACCAAAACATGTACAGGACTGAGACATGCATATTAATATGGGTGATCAATAAAATAGTAACCACCAGGGATAACAGGGATAATTCTTAGCTAAGCAGAAGAGCAGTAAGTATTTACTATAAAGGCTACAGAAACAGATACTACCTGGAAACAGAGATAAACCGTGATGAGCTGAAAGATTTTTAAATACTCAGAACTCCGCTTAGTCCAACCCACAGAAATAGCTCAGCAAATGTTTAAATTCAAGGATGGCAGTTGGACTACTGCCATAAATCTCATACATGTTAGAGAGGAAAACAAAGTGTTGGTAAACTTGGGATAATAAACCTAGATTTACATGAGCTCACCTAGAAGACAAGATTAACTCGAGATTAGAGACTTAAACTGGTCATTCTCTGAGATATAGCTGGAAAATAAACTTTCACTTGGTCTTGTTAAAAGTGAGTAGCATGTTTTGCCAGAGTTTCTATGAAGGTGTTTTGGTTTAGGATATGTTAGAGGTGGTTTAATGAAATCTACTCTCCTTTATTTGTCCTAGTTAGGTTTTGAAAGACACAGTTAGCTTTCTTTTCAGCAAATGAAATTATAAGTACTTGAAGGACAAAAAAAAAAATCAATTCAGTTTCAAAAATAATTACAATAAAATATAAAGTTCTTACTAAAAATCAATGACCAAATATTCCTTGAAGTATTACATGCAGCTAAATTAATAGATTTCTAAGGCATAAAATTAAAGGCTCATAATCTCAGAGTCATTCACGTTTGACAGACATTTCTAATTTAACGGAGATAAATACCAGTTTAGAAGAAAAAGTCTCTTATATTTTCAATTTCATAATCAATAAGACTTCTAACAGAAGTTACTCTGGTACTTAGGTCCACCTTTTCAGAACTTATTTGAGTGTTCTGCTGGAGGAAGTGAGATGCATTGGCACTTTCTGGACAATCTTGAGTAGGAAACACAGGCGACATGGGGAATGAATTAAAAAGCTTGATTAAAGATTCCCTTGGAGGATATAGGTTTGCCACATGGCATAAGCTGAGGGTGTAAAATGGGTATAGCAAGAGAATTATATTGGGAGAGCAATGCTCCTTCATGAAGTAACGTTTCTAAAACCGCAAAAAAGGAGCAGACATTGATCTCAACAGAAAATTGAAGGGAAAGGAAAGAAAGGGCAGGGCAACAATTTCAAATGGATTTTTCAACTATTTTGGAGACTAAGAGAAAAAAAAAATCAAAATTGCTTGATTCGTGCAATGCTGATATCCTGGAAAAATGTAATCCTTCATCTAGTAAGGACTTCTGCTCTAAAATCAGAGTATTTAAGTTTGTACGGCAGAGTAGAGAAAGAGGTCAGCTTGGCATGTTCAGTAGCAATCTGTCTCATAGGCAGCCACTGCAGTTTGGAGAAAGCCATTCTGAACCTACTACTGTAGTTTAAAACTCAACTTTGAGCCCCTTGTTCCTAAGGCAAGACCCAAACTGGCTCACTCCATTTCTAATCCAAACCACCAAGCTGTTCAGTCGGTATAGAGATTGCTAGGAAAAAGGCTAATTTTATTCAGGTTTTCCTGCATACCTGCCAATGTGGTTATAAAACATTCACATGCGCACACACACACGTACAGATATCCACTGTTTATACACAGGCATATGGGCTCTGTGTCTGTGCAGCTGTGCACACACACACACATCTCTCAGGAATACTGTATGTGCTTAACAATGGCTGTGCAGTTCGGCTTTTTAGTTCCCTAGTTACTCTGAAAGCTATTTTTTTCCTTAAGTAAAATTTTGCTTGAGATGGAAGTCCACTATAAAAAGTGAAGTGTTAGTATAAAGTGATCATTTGGGAATTTTTCTCTGTCTTTTCATTACATTTTTCTTTGTACTATTTGATTAGCTGGCAATTTTATTTGACCTGAAATTAAATATTTGCCTAAATCTGAAAATAATTTTTAAAAAGTCTTATTTTATAATTTAAATTCATCGTCTCTTCTGTACCTTTTCTTCACAAGTGCAGTGACTTGCCGGAAGTCACTAGCCTAAAACTGATCCTATACCAGGTCAAAACCAGAGCATACATGATATTTGTCATGGTTGATAGCTAAAGGTTGGATTCTAGAGGTTAAATCTTGCTTGGCATGCCCTTGGTGGGAAGGAAGAAACAAAAAGAAGAAGCAAAAATATTATCTTCTCTTTGTTCAGTTCATAGAGTACTCCATTTTCAGACTGGAAACTATGGAGAAAAAGATTGGTTTTATTGAATATACGATTTAATTGTAGGCAATATAAAGGAAATAGAGCAAAATACTTTGAGCAATTTTTTTTGTTTTTTCTTTGGGGTAATGGGGCAAAACACTATTTGAACAGAAAAAATGTGTTAAAGATGGCTTCCACCCTTCCAGAGTGCACCATAAAGCCCACAGATCCTTCCCTCACATGTGCTGGGAAAAACTTCAGCTAAAATGTAAGTATCTCTCTAGTTAAAACCACTCTGTCCTCTGTAAATATAAATTTATTTTAACAAGGCCTCTTTCTGTAGCATGAGTAATGATAAAAATAATGGAGTTGCCAATGTTGACTTGGTTCAATATCAGGGACAAGTAACCCCTCAGGTAAAGCCGGCAAGCCTTCTGAAGTCAGCTATTTCATTATTAATCCTATCACTCCTGAAATGCTTCATTCCATTTATTACCTGTGTCAGCACACAGCCCACCTTCACACCTCAAATCGGTGGTCCAGCATCAGGCATTTCCTAATGGTGTTTAAGTGCAAGGGATTTAGTTTGCTTTACTTAGCCTGTCAGAGTCTTCTACACGATTTCCCATCCTCAGCTGCTGAAAACCCTTCCATATGGCTTGGAGAATAAACTGTTATCTTTGTACTTCCCAATAGGCCACTTGAGAATATCTTGGTTTAAAGTTGTAGCTTTTAAAGAAGTTTTTTTGGTTTTGTGTCTTTTTTGTTGTTTTTTTTTTTTTAAAGAAGGCTGACTTTATACAAAGGCTCTCTTTTTCTGGGTGATATCCCCCCTTGCCATGCTGAGGATATAGCATCAAACTGAGACTGAATACGGCCTGAGAAAGGGTGATTTGTTTCCACATTTTCTATCTAGTTTTCTTTTTCTTATACAGACCTAGGGACATTTCTAAACCTTAAGGAAAAACAGGTGTTTTGCATTGAACATGAGTTTGGGTAGGACTCTCTGACTCTAGCTAGTAATTAACAGGAACAAATCCATTCATTTAGGGGAAGATTTAGTAGGTGAGCCACTCTGTGGAGCACCTGCTCCAAGTCTCATGACAGAAAAATGGCTGAGAGAATTGGGTTTGCTCACCCTGGAAAAGAGAAGACTGAGGAATGACCTCATTGTGGCCTTCCAGCAGCTGAAGGGAGCCCACAAGAAAGATGGAGAGAGACTATTTCCAAGAGCATGGAGTGACAGGACAAGGGGGAATGGTTTCAGACTGACAGAGAGTAGGTCTGTAGGTTTAGATTAGAGATTAAGGAAACATAGTGTGAGGGTGGTGAGGCACTGGCACAGGTTGCCCAGAGAAGCTGTGGCTGCTCCATCCCTGGAAGTGTTCAAGGCCAGGTTGGATGGGGCTCTGAGCAACCTGGGACAGTGGAAGGTGTCCCTGCCCATGGCAGGGGGTTGGAACAAGATGATCTTTAGTGTCCTTTCCAACCCAAATCATTCTATGATTCTGTAAAACATTGCTTGGTTCCCCTCCATGCAGCTCTGTTCCTGAGAGAAAGGACAAGTGCATCAGGCCAGCAAGATTCTCCTTCCTTCCTTCCTTGTGACAACATCGATGGATCACCACCCAACAGTTATGGTGGAGTTTACGACAGAGTTATTTTGACAGGGAATCGCTGTGAGAAGCAGCCACGAGTACATCCACTCTCTGCCTTTGCTCTGCTCAAATCCAGGCTCACCACATGACATGTGTTAGAAACCTTAACTTCAGCGGGGATCACAAATGGATGGCAAATGAAAGTAATTATTTTGTGGCAATCATTAAATTCTTAGCCATAAAGGAAGTGGTGAGACAATGAGATGTTTTCAAAGAAAGGATGTGGATGCACAGCCCTGTGAAACATGCGGGAAGGAATGCTCAGCCAAAACCCAGCGTGTTTAGTTTAATAAACTCATATATGATTTGCAGGCAAAACTTCTGCTCCCTAAATGTGCAAAACCAGAATGTCTACAGACACTATCTGGCTTCAAAAAATGAAAGATTTAAGGCAATGCCAGCAGGGACTGTGCTTATCGTAGTATTTTTCTTGCAGGAAGTTATTAGCCCTAATATGCATCCTCTGCAGGTTTGAAGCAGAGGATAAGTTTGGTTAAAATGAGACTTTCTCAAAACTGTTAGAGGGGCAAAGACAGTGAAATTAAAGTGGGTTTGCAAGTATTTAATTTGACACTCAAAGTGGAATATTTGATTACAATTCCAATTATGTTTCAAGGTTTAAAACACTGTTAAAATATGCTAATTGAGATATTCAGGATGACAATTGTGAAATCCCTTTCTTTGAAAACTACTTAGAGTAAAGCAATTCTTGGTTTCTCATGATGTGGCTTTAGATAGTTAATATCAAATGCTAAATTAAACGTCAATAATCCTTAAGGAGCCTATCTTAGTCACACTTTTTAAATCAAGGTTTCCAACATGATCGTAAGATCCATTTGTTCCCAGAATATAATGAGAAGTGTACAAATCTCATGCATTGCCAGCAGAGTTCAATACAGGGGTTTCATTTATGCTTATGTAAGCTACATTTTAAATGTTTCATAAGAAAGTTTTGATTCCACCAAAAACTATAGAAGAAATAAGGGACTGCAAGCCAATGGGTTTTAGTTGTAGCTTTCAGAAAAACAGAGAAAAGTAGCTTTCAGAAAAACAGAGAAAACCTAATAAAAAACACCTTGCAAGCTAAAAAAAAAAAATCATCAGTACATATTTTAAAATATTTTCTACAAACATGGCAGAAAGGCAAGTGCAGGTTTTATTGTGTAAAATGTAAATCAGTTACTGATCAATGTTGTAAGCAGAATATCCCTCCTGGATGATGATTCATTAGTGTTATCTCAGAGAAGGAGGTTATTGATAATTTGATACCTCATATCCACTATCCTAATCATTATTGTCAGAAAGTCTATTAAAGATCACAGGTCATGGATCTAAAATTAAGTATGCCACAAAAAAAATATTGAGCAAGGGAAAAGGACAGACATTCTTATAGATTAAGAATCACACTAAAAATGCATTGTATCAATTAATTTTTCTAAATTATTATTTGATAAAATAAAGCTAGTCTTCAGTGGAACATTTTTCATTTAAAATGAACTGGAGGTAGAAGTTGGAATATTAAAACCCCTACAAATATGGTTTTTTTAATCCTGTTTTACACGGATCTGCCTTCAAAATATATTTCTAATATAGATTATGCTGGAGTACTCAACAAAGGAATAAGATACACTGTTGGGCTTTTTTTCTCTTTTACTCTTGAAGCAGTCTAGTTTTTGGACACCTCCACTCACTTTTCTAATCATTCTGCTAAATGAAGAGTTGAGAAGTCCCCATGCTCATATACCTCACTTAATCCAACACACACTCAACATAAACTAGGTTAAAGGCAAAACTAACAATAAAGTATTACCATTTCCCATTAGATAAAACATAGAAACAATGCAAGTATGGTGTCTTTTGGTGGCTGTTAAGATATTGATGGTAAAGAAAAGAAAGTCATGCTTAATTGCAGTCTGAAACAGAGATCACCCTCTTCCTCTTTATATTCCAGCCATTAACCTATATCACTTAAATAGCCCCTGTAGAATGGGACTCAGACTCATAGCATATCCTTTTCCACAAGCTGAGAGCACAGAGGACAACATTTCCTACCAATGCTGCCAATGACAGCGTTTTTCCTGGGATTCCCCATGGATTACTCCCAGGTCTGAATCTCCTCACATCCCTCCCCTCCACTGCTCCCCTATTTCCTGATTTCTAACATTCAGAAAGAGACCTGAGCCCTCCTCTCACTCCACCCATGACCATCTCTTTTTGGAGAGCCTGGATGCTGCCTGTCCAGAGAGAACAAGGAACTGGACACTGAGCCAGCCCTGGCCAGGCAGTGACCAGTGACCCTTCTGAGGCTGAGGGACCAGGGGAAAGGGTGACACAGAGCCAACCTGCCATTTTCACGTGACAGCCCTGAACATGTACAGATTACAGATGTCACACAGGCGCATGGCTGGCATTAAAGACAGCAGCTGCTGAGCGCAGGCAGGAACTAATTCAGCCTTTGAAGGGAACTGTGACAAGTTTCAACCAGAAAAGAGGCTTAACCACAAAAATTCAAATAAGATATAGTGTATTTTAGCATAGGATTCTGTCCAAAGTCTGAGATAGCTCTCTGGCTTTCTGTTTGGTGAGCTGAAATAGCCCAAGTGCCTGCCAAAAGCCAGCAGCAAAGGTGATAGGAGTTGTGGGTGCAGGAGCAGAAGAAGCACAAGGAGATTCAACGCATGCTGAAGAAAGAGCTGGAGAAGTTGAAGTAATGGGCAAACCAGCATTTTCCCTTTTAGTGACAGTGATGAAATCAAGTCTAGGTGGCTGAGCTCACATCTCAGGGGCCGACACAACATCTCCAGCTTGTGTGACTCTGTACTGGAGTCATCAGATACCACAGATCACCTGTCGGGCTAAGAAGCTACGGGCTATGGCATCAGGAAATTTCCATCTGAGCTCTACAGAGTCAGTTTGGCAGAGGTCTGGGTGCAACCAGGTGCTGGTGACAGGAGCTGAACTCCACAGACACTGTGGGTCTGGGCAGTGTTACAAACCCCCAGAGCACCGCGTTCAGCTGAGGCTGGACCTACACGTGTAAATCACGCGATGTCGAACAGGTTTTTTCCTCCCCCTTATGGGATTTAGAAGCTTTTTAGAAACTAGGCTGTGGTCTCTGCCGCTTTCTCCCACAAAGTTTATGTTCTTCAACAGGACGGTTGCCTCCGGCACTGACTCAGGAATGCCAACTGCAATTAAAGACTTGGAAAAAAATACGTTTAATGGCTTATTCAGGTTGACAAGTGTTGTCCTACCTTGGGAATGTCTATGAGCCTAATAGGTGTAGCTTTCCATTTGGATTTCCTTGCTGCATCGTTTGATACTAGCTTTCTTTTTGCAGGTTTTTGAGATCTATGTTTAAGATAATCTTGTATTGAAATCATAATAAAATGTCACACTAATTTATTCACTGGGAATATTTTGCCAGCTTCTTGTATTAATTCCCCTCAAAGCTAATTTAGATGCTTGTTGTCTGTGTATTCCACATCTGTCTGTATTAATAATTGTGGAAGTGTCTGAACAAATTAAGACATTTTACAGCATTTAAACATCCCAAAGACCTTACATTTTCTGTGAAAGTGGAGAGGTTGTACTATAATTTATGGACATTTTCCCATTAATCTCTGAATTATTTTGGCAGCCACTGCCTAAAAGCAGCAGGTACCTGGCAAGGACAGAATACTTGTCAGACCATGAAGGGTGCCTGCATTCACTGGAGAGATAAATGGATGTGCTGAAATAGAGTTAAGCCCAGAGATGGAAGCTCATCCTCAGACAGACTTGCCAAGCTTGTTTCGTTATAGCTTACAGCTTTCATTGTGGCTTAGTGAATGTTGTTAAGTATTCTGTCAAAGTAAACTTACTTTTCCAGACAAGTAGCTCTGTAAAGCTCTGAGGTGCCACTGCTAATACTTGAACTTGTTTATTGTGGGGTTTTTTTTGGGTAAAGCATATAGGTGCTGCAATAAAAAGTCCAAGATTTCTTAAAATGTGCTTTCTAATCCAAAACATCTAGGAAAGTTTTTAATTTTTACCTCTTCTGTCCAGTTGTAACAGGAAGACAGATTATTTCTTAAGGTTTGTCATTTATAAAGAAGCATTTTTTTCCGTGTACTTTGAGAGCAGAAAAGTATGGGTCGTTCAAATTCTATGGTGGGGATGTCACTGTATAGAACCTTAATTCACACACATCACTGGAGACACATATGGAAGGCCTTTCTGCATCTTAGGCTACAACTTTTTTAATGTCTAGAACACGTAATTATGGTGTTTAAACTATGAGGGAAAAAACCCTGAAAATCAAAATGATAACATTGTCTTAAAGGTATAATTTCAAATTTTGTGTGCCTACTTATTTAAAATATTCTTTTAGGTTCTTACCTGGTCACTTCAAATATGTTCTATCAGTTAACTAACTCCTGTTCAAGCCAGAAGAACCAAACAAGTTTATAGCATAATTAGGAAAAAAGTAACTGGTTGAAATAAAGAAGCTTAAAATGTAAAGGAATTGAAAGAAATATTTTCTTAGAGAGAAAGAAGAAATATTAATACCATGAAAACCATGACTATTTGAAGTTGTGTACTATAGCTCTTCTTTTCTTAATGAATTATCAAAATTTAACATTAAAAAAGGAAAACTTCCAACTCTGTTACACTTTTGCTGAGAACTGACTTAAGAATATTCAGTTATAGTTCAACAGAAGACAATATAACACCTTAAAAGCATCAAGATTTCTTGTATCATGCTGGGTACATTTATTTAGGCCTAATTGGAACGAAGGAAGCAGATTTTCTGTTGTTTTTTGTTAATCATATCGTAATGACTTAGAACCAAGTGAAAATAAGACCACAGGTTCTACATAAGAGTTTTTGCCACTGTGCAAATTTACAGTGATATTTTCCTAATCAGAGTTAACCAGGCTTTAAATGTGATATAATGCACTGACAGCAGCTGCTTTAAGAGATTCCTTCCCATACTCATGTATTTACAATCCATATGCTTAAGTGGATTTCATTTAACAACTGTATTAATAGACTTAGTTACTAAACATTTGTGGATCATGTAACTGTTCTGTCATTATATGCTAAATGAAGCTTAGTTGTAAGCCTCAGATCTCTAATCCAAGATCAACTCTTCCAGCTCCACAGAGGTGTTATTTGCATTGTTTTCCACTTGGAATTTGGATCAGCCTGTGACATGACTGCAGAGTTAACAAGCCCTTGCCCTAATTATTCTCCCTCCTCACTTCCAAGGGATTTTGGATTGATTTTTTTTTTTTTTTTGGTCACAACAAGACAGTGAAAGTTTTGTTTCTTATTGCACATTCACCAGCAATATCTATTAATAGGCAGGTCCAGTATTGCCTTTTCCCTAATATATACTTGCAAAAGTAATGTGACCTTTTGAACTGATGAAGAGGCAGAGAAGGAACTAGTTGACCTAAGAGATCTCTTTCACCTCTAATTTCTATGGGAAATTAGTTCACTGACCTCATTTGCAATGTTTGCTGTCAAATAATGATCCTGTTAGGACGTTATTGCAGAAAATATTGAAATACATTTCAACACTGCTTAGAAAATTATGCAATAAGCTCTTTGCATTTGCAAGTTCTATAGAACAGTGCATTGTGTGGAAATATTTGTATTTAAACAGTTCACTCAAGCAAGCTCTGTGAACATACTGAGTGTTTTGAAAGCCATTACAAAAATCACTCATTATGTACTATGTAGTAAACTCAGATCTACCAAAATCAAGCACAGACTTTTTCCCAAAGCGGTCATAAACAAAAGTATAGAATATCACTGGAGCTTATTTAAGTCAATATTTTGGGGATTAAAAAAAAAAAAAACAAAAAAACAAAAAAACCCTATGTGGATCAAACAATGGTCCTTAAAAGAAAAATAAAAAAGCAATCATTGAATTGCATCCCATGAGAGGAAATTGGGCCAAAATTGATCTGGATAGCCAAATTTATTATTACATGAAGTGAATGTACAATGAAATTTGATTAGAGCAAGTGTGCCATCATTCCCTTTTGCAAGATTGAGCACAGAACAGCACAGCCTTGATGAAAGGAATCGATAGCATTGAAAGCAAAATTGGAGGGCTGTCAAATCATCTTAATTCCTATTTTCTGAATGAGTGCAGTGAGATTGCTTGATGCACATGGTAATAACCAAATTAGTGTGCTTTTGACTCAGTACAGAGTCAAGCCTCTATAAAACTTAAATAATATTGCTAAAAGGAAGAAAAAACCTCAAACCCACATGAAGCAGAGATGCTACAAAATACATGTTTCACTTTGAATTTTTAATTAGCAGAGCTGCATTTATCCTAATTTTGTAGACGTTAGGATATGTAAACTACAACTTCATATCTGTTAATAGACATGGTGACCAGCAATCTTCTTCTCCCATGACTGGAAAGATAATCTATTCAACAGGCACATACACATATATGCACAACACACATAGCAAGAATCGACCCACAAGTCTCTTTGAAATCCATCACTCAGAAGTGCATAGTAAAGAATTTGAGATTTTTCTCATGAAACTTCCTCAGAAAGTTTTGAGGGTGGTTTCAATGTCAGCTGAAGGCATCCTAAAACTGAATTGCCATCAAATCCTGCTTCCCCACATCCCCCTCACATTTCCTCTCAACCACCCTCATGCACAGCAAGGCAGCTGTTGATGTGGCCCAGAAGTGCGGTGACAAGGAGGCAAGTGTGGTGACAAAGCGGCAAAGGCTGTGTGGCTGTGTGTCACCCACCACACCTAGAGAAAAATTCAAGACTCACTCATAAATCTACAGATTCTTCAGCAGAAACCTGAGCTCTGTTTTGATCATATTTGCATTGTTTTTAACAGCTTGCTGGTGCGTCCCCTGGCAGATGTTCCTCTCCACGCCCTGTGCATGCAGGACCCTCCAGAAGATCACCCTGGGGAAGCTCAGAAGAGCATCTCAGCAGCTACAGATTAATGATGTTCAAACTTCCCTCTGACATTCTTAAAGGGATATTTGAAATTACATGTTTCTCTTTCCAGCTTTGAGGAGCGCTATATTTTCACAAGTACAAGCTTTGAGAACTATATTCTTTACATATAAAAAAATAATCTGTGGCTGCAGCACAGAGAAGAGTCAGGGAGAAACCTGAGAAAGAGCATCTCAGCAGGGAGTCCCTGCATCTCTTGGTGCCTCAGAACGTGAACATCACAACTGTCACCCAGCACTAACACTCCCTTATAGCCCACCCTTAAAGAAACAAATAAATCACGCTGTCACAAGGGCACAGCAGTACATGGAGATTTTTAGGTACTCTGCTTATATAATTAGTAAAAACATAGAAAATAGACCAATGGTTCAGGACAATTACATAATACTAAAGCCTAATCCAGGACTTTTGTAACAGGTGGATCCAGGAATATGATGGATTGAGCAATGTCCTGCTCTATGCTCTAGCCAGATCTTGAAGCATGTGAGGCCAAAAGTAATTTTATCACACTATCATACCTAACTAACACAGAAAAAAGCCCCTATTACACTTAGCAAGTAGGTTTAAAACAGGAGATGTTTTATAATAGCTCATAAGACAGCAAAGGAACCTTTAATATACAGTTGCTGAAGACAATAAGGACTTCCAATTCTCCTTTTTGAACAATTGAGTCATATTCAAATTTAAGATCTTTAACTACATGTGTTTTGTATTTTTGCTGTTTCTTCTTCTGGTTTTTTAATCTGAGTTTGGGGAAAACATACTGATGGACTTACACAAACAAGATCTCTTAACCAGGACATTGACTTTTGTAGAATTTAAAAAATATCCTAACTGCTAATTCTACCCATATGACAGAGGAGTAAGGTAAGAGCACTCAACATAACAACAATATAGCACAGATGGACAAGGCTAAGCTTTTCTCATGATGAATCCAATAAATGGACAGATTATATTGTAATTTAGGAGACAATGTTGCTGCACTGCAAATCTGTAAAGTGATAAAAAAACATATGGAGTACCTTCAGCTTTAACATTTGGATTTGGCCACAAGCACGATGTCCTTGATGGTTATGGTGAGCCAGGCACTTGTTTTTAATTTGTGGTTCCTCTGTAACAGTAGATTGCTGAGAAGGGTTAATAATATGGAACATTAGCTTAAAAGTTTGTCAGCTGACTGAACATGGCGTTTGGATTCTTAGGCTGTCAGGAAGTAAAGCAATGTATGTATTTATTTATTTTAAAATAAGACATGGAAGCAAATAGCCTGACATTTATTGCATTTAAAATACAGCAGTGCACTTGTGACCTGTTCAGTTGCCTCCATGTGGGCATCTACTGAGAATACCAACTTGTCAACTATCACGAGTTCAGGATGCACTTTGTACTCGTTTTCCTATGTACAGGAAAATTATCCTATATAGCGTTAGGCACTTGCAATTCCCACTCGTACAATTCTGTCCATAATAACGTTATCAGATGGTGGTGAAATGTATATAAACCTGCACCAAAACTCATTTCACTTGCAGTTTGTACAGAAGCAAATATTTCTTTGCCTCATTGCTTGGTGCCAATACAGCGCAAATTGCTTCTCCAAAGACTTGGGGTGATGAGACTCCAAGTGTAAGCTGTTAATAACCATTGTTGGTGACACAGGTTTTGTGAGAATATGAGAAGGTTCTAATGAGCTTCCAGACTACAACATCTGGGGCTTCACGGATGAAGCAATTTGATCCAGAACTTATGAAGACTAGCTAGGAAAACATTTATTTACACCACAATGAGAAAAAAGAAAAGAAAACAAAAAAACTCTGTGTAATTCTAGAAATTGCTTGGGTAAAGACCTTTGGTAACTGAATAGTCCCAGGGGATGAGACCTTAAAGATTCTAGACGGATCACATAACATAACAAGAAAAGAATACCTTTTCCTGCTGGTCATATCAAATATACCTGGCGAGCTATTTAAAATACAGCATCACTACTTGGATGCTCTGGTTACTGAAGAACTATGGCCACTACTCTTAGAAAACAACTGAGCTCCCTATATCACAATTTCAAGTGATCACAATTTATCGTGATCATTAATGACATCTGTTGGGTTCCTGTGTCACTTATTAAGATGATTTTTTATTTAATGTGTTTATTATCAGTAGAAGAACCTTTTTTACCATAAAGCTGTACAAGTATTTAGACATATGAGAGATAACTTTTAACTACCATGATGTTCTTTTGCTCCCTTAAGTTCAGTTAGAAATTACTTTCGCCAGTATTGTCATTAATTTCGTTAGACCCATGAAGTCATTTGGTGTCTTCATTAATTTAAAGTGCTCCTCTAAACTCTAGCTTCAGAGCATTTCACAATGAAAGTGATGGGTGGAGCAATTTCTTTTGTACAAAGTCACGTTTTAATCTTGAGGTCAAACATTACTAGCGTATCAAAAAGTTCAGCGCTTGCATTTCTTGCAAGAGTTGAAATGAAGGGCTACCTTTTAGTACCCACGGATGACAGGGAAGAGATGCACCCTAATTCCATGGATGTTTGCTGCAGCAGACTGATCCTGGTGCCTGCAGAAGCAGTGATGTTCACAATATAGGTCTCAACACATACACAAAATAATGATAATAGCCATACTTGCATATTGGCAGTGGCAAACAGAAACGTTTCCTCCAACTAGCTCAGTAAAAGGAAAAGCACCGAAAGACTGAAAATCAACAGCTACAGGTGACAGAGTTTGTAGAACCCCTGCCCAATTCAGGGGTATTTGGCTGTTCTGTTGGTTTGTCAGAAATAGAATACCACAAATTTTTGCAAGCTCGCTGTGTTCCCATCCACAGGCAAAACAAGTTACTCCAGGAAAGTAACTTCAGGTTGCAGTTGTTTGCACAAAACATTGTTAGAGCCCTAAGGAAAAAGTTAATTTTCTGCAGGTACATGGAAGAGAATCTTTGTGAAGCCTGCAGTGATTTGCAGCATGCCCTGCTCTGTGATGGCAGAGGTGCAGTTTCATCTCATGCCCTTGTGTTTGCAATTTTATACTTTTTCTGTGGTTGTGGTATAAACCATGTCTGTGCTTACGTAGCTTCAACACTACCCACAGTGCTCTGATTTAGCTTCTTTTTCCCTAAAGAACTGGAGTGATTCAGTCCAGTTTGAGTAGCTGTGGCGATAATCTTCTGTAATACTGTGCCTGACTGAAGCTCTAACCCCTCTCTGAGGATGGAAGAAATTGTTTCATCTGAGTTCTGATACCTAATTTCTTCTGCTGTACTTTCAAACTTACACATGGTAACTGATTATTTTAAAGCAGCTACTTATTATTTTGTTAATTTCCAGGTTTTTTGGTCACTTAACCAGTTCTGCTATACAGACAAAACTGTTGACATTCAGCTACATTTTTCTTAGGTCCCCCAAAAGTTTTGAGCTGGGAACAAAGCCCTGCCTTGCATATCAGTGTGGAGAATATCAAACTCATACTAGTGTTCAGTTGTAGAGTCATTCCTTCTCTTATAAAACTCATTAATTGTGGGCATGGCCTTTTAGAAATATTTATTCACAAAGTTACATAAGAGACTTCAGGCTTACTCAAGGCTTGTAAAAGCATGCAGAAGAGTTCAGGCTTAGAAGAAACACCCTCAAATGCATACAGATAGCAAACAAGCACTCAGGGCATTTAGTGACAGAGGAGAGGGAAAGGCAGAGCATGGCAGCAGCTACAGGCACAGCAAAAACAATTCGTAGATCAGGATTTCTGATTTTCTCTTTCTTACAGAGCATCCAAGCAGCACTTTCAGCTATCCAGAGCCAATAATAAACCATAGTGCACAGTGTCTAAGAAATTGGAGTTTGCAGTCCTAAGGGTCAGGCAAAAACTAAAGTCAGGGTTCTGAATTTTAGGAAAGCAAACTTCTAGCTCCTCATGGAGTTAGACAATAGGATCCCCTGGGAAATACCCTTCAGGGACAAGGGAGGCAAAAAGGGAAAGTCAGAGAAGGTGTACTCCTTGGAGGAGCAAGACTGGCAGATTGATAAATAGATACTGAGTTACTCAATTACTTCTTTCCCCTCAATCTTCACTGTCAACCTCTACTTAAAAAATACCAGTCAGGTGAAATCCCCAGTGGCTAGAAAAAGGAAAATATTGCACCCATATTTTAAAAAGGGCTAAAAAGGAAGATCCTGCGGCTGACTTTTCAGCCTCACCTCTATGCCCAAGAAGATCAAGGAACCGATCAGAAGCTGTGCTGAGGCACATAGAGGACAGAGACGTGCTTCAGGACAGCCAGCACAGTTTTGCCAAGGGCAAGTCCCATCTGAGCAGTGCAGTTGGCACAACAGGGATGAGATGCCAACCACAGGGATGTGGGGAAGCTCTAGAAGTGGCTGCCCATGGAACCTCATGAAATTCAACGAGGCCAAGCGCAAGGTGCTGCCCCCGGGACAGGGCAATCCCCAGCACAAACGCAGACTGGGCACAGAATGGATTGAGAGCTGCCCTGAGGAGAAAACCTGGGGTGTTGGCTGACAAGAAGCTCAACATTATTCAGAAATACACACCTGCATCCCAGAAAACCAACCAAGTCCTGGGGTTCATCCAACGGAGGGTGGCCAGAGCATTGCAATGACAATATGTCAGAATTCCCGGTAGGGAACAAGACACAATGGCTGCTTTTAAAGTTTAAACATTTCAGTAGGATGAGTGAATAATCAAAACCTCACAAATAAAGTATTTATGAAAAAAATACAGAAATGTAGATTTCTGGAAGATCTGTGGATCACAGTTTGTTGTCATTTCATTTACTATTTATCTCTGCCTCAAATCACTCACACACACACAGAAAAAGCTTTAGGAAGTCCCAATTTTCTCTTCTCACCAAGTCTGTCCACCTATCTGTGCACTGAAACAAGTCTATATTACCAAAATACAGGCTTATCATGGTCAAATTATTACTCTAAGTGATTCACGGAATTCTCTGTGAGAAAAGATCTCAAATGCATTCACATTTTGCATCCTTTTAGTAAACATTCTGTATTGCTTTCATTACCACATCTGTCTGAGGTCCTGTGAAGCTTTTCTCCATCATTGGGGTTTATTGTCACAGGAGTTTATGTAGATATTACAGTGACAATATCCAAAGTTAAATGATCACTTACAGTGTCAGTCCAGGACACAGCTAATAATATAGTGCTCTGATAAAAACAGGTCTGTATGGTTAAAAGGCCCAGACCCAAACCAAACAGAAACTATCCTGATTTTTTTTTTACTCATTCTTCAGAAACATGCTACTGAAATAACGTAACTCTTTAAATGACACCCTTGGTAATGCACACATCCACAAATATCATTATTCTCTGAGGCTCCTTTCCTTCATCAAGAGGACACAGGGAACAGCCCAACTGCTCTTCCTTCGTAATTTTATGAAAGATATGAATTACACAAAGTACACCAGCAAAGAAAACTAATTTGAAGTAACTGAAGAAATGCACTTGGCTTTCATAGTAAAGATCTAACTTCATGAACTGAGAGTGCTAAAAATATCATGTTGTGGTTTTAATTTTTGCACTTATTTAAGGTAGATACTATGGAAATCTTGACAGACATCGTAATTTCATTTTCTACAGTCTCATGTGTGTAAGCCAGCTGCCTTGCTATTTAGGTTAAGCTTATATAACTGAGAAAGCTGCTATTCACGAATGATAATATTTATTTTCACTGTTCTTTTTCCCTGTATTTATCATCATAATATTATTTTTCTTTCCTGCCTGCTCTTAACCTCTGGTTGCACTTGGGATTTGAAAGCAGGGGATGCATTAGGACAGAGCTGGAGTTTATGCATAGTGAGTATGGGAATAATAAGTTCTCACAGATTAATAATGCCGTGATACAGTGTCAGTAGACCTTTGCTTTGGTTCTCCTGTGTTAGCCAAGTCAAACTAAGATTAGACAATCTTAAGAAAAACAAGGGGTCTTTGTCTCCACTAGCACCCTCACCTAAAGTAGTTCATAACTTAATGCTATTGTTAATTGGTGAACATTCTAAAATATGTCAGGACAAGTTTAAATAGGAGCCATTAATTGGGATTTGTCTCATATGGGAGTCATCTCGGGCCTGCACGAACAGGGAGACAAATGAAAATCTTTGCTCCCGTTTGAAACGTGACCTCTCTGGGCTTATTTGGGTTCTTGATATAACAGGCACTGAAACAGCTAATTAGCTTGGCACTGTCTCAGACAGCTGGATTAGAGTCAGTGATAAAATGCAGCAGAAGGCACCTCTTGGCACAGGTCCCTGTAACTCATCCCGCCAGCCTGGAAATCCAGCGGAGCAGAGGGGTCCGCCAGGCTGGGGCTGGAGGCTCCTTCCGAGTCCAGAGAAACAAAGCCATTTGTCAAAGCCAAGTTGAACTGTACATGCTTATACTGCAAGCACAGAGCAATATATCTACCCTAAACAAGCCCCAGGACTGGGCCAAGCTACTGTAAGTTCCTCCCCCGTGAGCAAATACTCTGCCACTCCTCGTAGAAGACAGAGTTTCACAAACTCAAGGCTGCATTACACTCCATGGACGTAGTAGCAGCTCGTACCCTTTTAACAAGGAGCTCAGCTACATTTATTTACACCAGGGAGCACGAATTTTGTATCAATGTGCTCTAAACTACTTGGGAAAAATGCTTAACATTTTATGCTCCTGAAGTGATACGGGTAGCTGGCATGACAGGGAAATGTTTCAAAACAAGGGGAACACAGTTCTTGGAGAATAGAGTTCTTGGGTAAAACACCAGCATAAGGTGCCTCTACATCAGGTAAGAATAAACAACATCAGTGTTCAGAAACTGGTTTGGGGATTAAAAGAAAATTCTCAATGACCATCATCTCCGCTGCCTTCACTGTTGTGTGCTACCTCATGGACAAAATCTGGGTATGTTTTTGAACTATGGTTTAAATTTAACTACAACAAGCCGTTCAGCTAAGCAGCAGTTAACATGCAGTATCCTTCTGTGTTTTACAAGATTTTTATTAATTTAAAACTTATGAATGTAATTGAAGAAACATGATACTGTACCAACACAGTAGGAAGGATCTTATTCAGTTATTCCATATGACTGAGTCTGCTTTGACATTCTCATGTTCCTATATTCTAATAAAGCCTGAGTAGCTTTCTATTCCTGTTTTCTCTTTCATAGCCTTCCCACTCTACACCCTCCTTTGAAAAATGATATTAGTATGAGATAATATATTTGCACATTTTGTTTGTACAATTAGCAGGAAGGTTGAAGAACATATTCCTACGGCAAAGAACAAGGGTTTTAACCAACTTTGCTATTATATGGTCCCTGGAATACATGAAGAGATTTAAAACATTCATCTTGGAGTACAGCTATGGCAGGCTCGCATCGTTTCCCATCCACCTTACATTCCGTGTGATGCGAAGGGATTCACGGAGCTTTCTTTTCTGCTCTCGTTACAATCTTTGTCACTAGGAATGAAGTATCCAAATTTTAATGCCTCATATATTTTGTCAGCTGTAGTGGTGTGCTATACTACCCTGACCTTTTTGATTGGCTTGCCATTTCAGTTCTCCCTATTTACAGCTTCATTAACCTGTGGGGGGAGAGGACTGGCTACCAATCAAGGGACGGTCTAGTGAAAAGGTCAGCGTGGTCCAGCATAGTTACAATCCCTCCACAAACCAAGTTTGTGCAAGTTGTAGCTGTAGAGTTCCCCATTTGGGATGGCAAAGTTGCAGCAGTAGGGAAAAAATCAAGTGACATGAATTCAGTCCGAATCCCAGACATCAGGAAAATGAAAGGAAGCAGAAAAAAGCCTCCAACTCAATTTCGGAGAAATACCACATCTGTTAACCCGCAGTTCTTAACAGAAAACATTTAATCTCAACTGGATGACACTAGCCAGATAAGTGAAATCTACAATTATTACTATTTTGAATTAGTTTTGAAGTCAACTCTAAGAAACATATTCCCTGTTTAATATAATCATGGGAAGAAAGAATGAAAACTGAGCAAGTTCTTTTGCAGAGAGAGCTTTTTAAACAGGAAATATCTGAAGTTTGCCAACATTCTTTGCTATAGACTTCACTAAACATCATCTTCCATAGAAGAAAACATTAGTAATAGTTATGTAATTAGTGCCATTTTAAGATAATTCAAAACTGATTCATAAAACAAACTTCTATTTAGACCACAAAGAGATAGGAAAAAACTTAGACTAAACACGGAGTTTGATAGCAGAGGGCACTGTGCTAGAGGAAGCTCTGTCTCTCAGATAAGAAGAAATACTAAACTAATGACCACTTATGATCACTGAGGTTGTTTAAGCATGTTCATCTGACCTGCCTGGCCAAACTCCAGCTTCTGTAATTACACGGCTCTCAGAATACCTAATTTTCTCTAAATGTAATTGTTTTGTGGTGGCGGTGGGGCAGAGGGAAAGAGTCTCCTTTGCTATGTACCTGAGAATTCCTACTTGAAGGAGAACAGAATTTATGTGGTGAAAACACAAGAAAATAATTTTACATGCAGGGGTTTGAACTGGTTATGAAATCACCTGGGAAAGTAAGAGACAATGAAGAAATTTTAAAAAGCAAGACTGCCCCCACAATCATCACAATGGATAAATAATGCCAGCTCCAACTAGTATTTTGTCTTTTTTGCAAGATATTACTTCTCTCCAGAATTAGAAAAAAACAGATTCATTAAAGAAATGGGTGAAATAGTCATTAATTCAACTGCTCTGGTCCATAAGGATGCCACTGTGTGAGGTTTTGTTTCTCCTATCCATTTTAGCCCTTTTGCCACACCTTCAGTCACCTCAGCTTCCCACAATCATGACCAATACATGTCCAGGGGCTGTTGTGATTTACTTCTTTATTATTCTTTATTTAAATTAAAACAGCACTTAGGAAACAACTAATTGCTTGTGCTAATGCTTCAGGTTCTAAAAAAGAGAAAATTTTAGGCCCAAAAGTAAAAACATAAATAAAAATTGAAGTAGGTAAAAAATGTCAGAGTGGTAGATTACAAATGAAGCATGAATTAAGTCAAATATTTATTGCATCATGGAAGGTTATACATGTACTGTACTGCCTTTAGTAGCTACACTTAGAATACGTACATATGATCTTATGCATCTGAAGACATTGAAATATTTATATTTCTCTTCCCATTTAACCCCTGAGAATATTAAGGTCCCACCTATCACAATACTGTTTAATATCCTAAGTTAGTGGTTTTTTTCCTTTTCTCAGGGACACCAACCCACCCTTTCATAAGGTATTTTCATATTTGTTGACTGTAAAAGAGCATGCATGATGTGCAAGAAGCAGAGCACAAAGGACAGTGAGACTATCAAGGCAAACTATAAATAAACAAAATCTTAGATTGTACTGACATATTCCCTATATATATATACACACACATGCACACACCAGGATTTGAACAAAAAATCTTGTCATTGCACGACTTCTCTTTGATGTGTTAGTCACACAAAATGGTTTTAAGAAGTGTTATACTAAGTGGTCATTTTCACTTTATTTACCACAAATTAAAACTGCAAAATTAATTAGATCCAATTGGTAATCAGAGGAATCTGCTCCAAAGAAATACTCTGACATATTGGTAACTTGGTAATGTGTTAAATTTCTGTAGGCCACTAATTTTTCTTGGCTTCCTCTACATAAACATCTAATAGCAAAAAAGAAAAAAAAAGTGAACCAACACAGTTTTATTGAAGTCTGTGTTGATTTAAGCCATCTGAAGTTCTGGCTTGGTACTGAGATTATTTGTTATTAGAAGCAAAGCATACATAAAACCGAGGGTATTTTATCTTTAGAGGCTTGGCTGGAAATGTTGTTCTTGGGTGAATGGAGCAAACTGAAGACAAACATTTTGAACATGAAAAAATATTGCTCAGATTTAGTGACCTCTGAAGAAAAAAGCTGATTGAGTTAGTCAACTTAAATTTACACCCATGGTTTTATTTGTGTTGTTGCTTATCACACATACTTTCTTTCATTAAAACTAAGCCGAATCCTTGCTTAATTAATTTTTATAATGTATTAGCTGACACTATGATAATTAAGATTTCTTTAATTCCCTTGATCATTATCTTCCTTGAGTCCTAGAAATGTTTTGGATAGATTAGGAACTCCTGAACCTACCTAGCTGTCTGGACTCCAACTAGCAGTCAGTGGACTCTCAGGAAAATCCCAGAAAAACCCAACAACCCAAACCAAATCAAACAAACAGGAACTGCAATTGTTACTAAAGACCAAGTCGGTAAGTTAATTCTTATTTATATATTGCTATCCATGAGAAAATGCAGATCACAGCCTGTAGCCTGCTGGTGATAGTCCTCAAAGCTGAACTACAGAAGATACCTGCAACTCTTTCCTTATCCATCATCTTCTTCTCTACACTCTCCCTTGGAGATGCCAAGACAAATAAATGCTAAATACCACCGCCAAATCTTTTTATAAAATGAACTGCAATGTAGACAAATTCCAGCTCCTGAGGGGAGGAGTGTTTGCCACAGCTTGTGGTGCTTCTGAGGACATCAGGAAACATAAGAGAGCAGGAGGTATTAAGGTATCTCAAAAAGGCAATTATTGGTTCTACTTGTTCCTTCTGATGAAACACTCCTTCTACCTGAAGACAATTTCTGATCTTTCTGAAGAAATGAAAATACTCTATATATAACCAGTTACTAGGCATAAAAAGATTTTTTTCCTGGCCAATGCAGGTGTCTGAGTGAGGTTGTGAAGCATGGGTTTCATTAAACCATTATCTGATTGAAAATGAAGCTTCCTTCATGTTTTATGAGCATCCCAAAAGCAAGGCCAGGAACACTCTTCACTCAGTGGTCCATGAATAAATGCAAATGAACACAGGCATTCAGGTTTCAAAGTTGGGGAGAACAGCATACCGAAACCATTACCATATAAATGAATTTTTTTTCTCTACATACATGGACATGAGAGGTTAATTAAAAATGCACTGTTAAAGCTGACTTTGTAAGAAGCAGTCATTCAGCCCTTCGAATCAGGCCAGACCTTAAAAGCCATTTCACTTGCTTAATTGTAAAATTCTCCATCACTAATACTTTTCTAAAGTGATAAGTCTTCATTGTGTTTTTAAATGCCTAGATAGTTTTCTAACTCTTGCAATATCAAACATGAATTTTTTTGCTGTCGAGATGAATAAATAAAGTAAGGTTTACTAAAGCCATCAACTGGATATCAGAAAAAAACAACCTTTCAAAGTGAAAAATCTACTTAAGTTTAGGCAACACTCCCCCATCTCACTTATTAAAAGAACAAAGGTTTCCTTTAAGTACAGCAAAAAGAAAACCCCTCAAAAATTAAGTAAAAAAGGCATACACAGAGTGACTGGGGAGATGAAAGCTGTGGTAGATCTCAGATGACATGAGGTGTGCCTAAAACAGCAAGAAGCGTGGTGAGCAGAAAGAATTCAAGGAACAAAGTGGCTGAAGCCCCAAAGCGATCACCATAGGAGCAATTTCCTATGATGAGCTCTAGTCTGGTGCTTTGGACCTTCTGGGACCCCTGAAAAGAACCCAATCCATGTATTCTAAGACTGCTTTGCAAAGTAAAGTAATAGAGGGAATCGGGAGGCGTTTTGTTTTTGGGGGGAAGCCTCTGCTGTGAACTGAAATGCTTCTACACAGCACTGCATTCTGGCTTGAAAATGGAAGAGAAATAGCAGATGTTCATCTCTCTTCCACAACGATGACAGAGCTTGTTTACAGGTTTCTCAAAAAGTCATCGCCACGTTCTTTCAATTGCATTTTGTAAGCATTATGTCAACTAAATAGCCGTAATGGCAATCTAGACCTATCTCCTGCAGAAAGCTAAACTCCTCCTTTTCCCCTCGGTGAAGGCTTGCGTGTGACCTGAGCGCGGCAGTTCAAGAGGTGAACTTTCGGAGAGGCAACAGAGGTGGAATGCATTAGTGTCACTTAGAGAAACATCGGACGTTTTGGGGTCATTTTCATACAAGCCACAGCTAAACAAAATGCTGTGGGAATATTTCTTAGCCGAAACGTTTCACCCGTTCATTTCTTGGAAGAGGATTTTATTTGAAAGAATGAAACATCGCCACCGCTTAAACAGTTTGTCCCTAGGCCAAGGAATGATCTCTGTGCTGAGTGGGCACAGCACTTTACAGGGTTGATGATTAAATGATAATGGCAGCGTTTCAACAAAAGCAACGTTAACTGCTCACAGCAAAAGCAGAAGTGGAGATCATGCTAGAGATTCCTAAAAGGTGAAAAGCATTTTGATCATACTTCCTCTCCATCACAGAGGTGAACTGAGAGATCATGTAGCCTCTTGTGTCTTCCCACTCTTGTGTTAATTTTTATCTATATCTCTTACTAATTTTGCTGTTTCTTGGTCTCTCTTTTTATATATATTTTTATACATAGATTTTTTTTGGGATTTGCTAGAAGTTAGATCACTCCAGCATTAACAACAGCATGCCTGAAAGCAGCCAAGATATTGTGGGAGAGGATTTCTGCATCAAAATATTGTAAAAAGTGCATCTCTGAAGGAATTCACCAGGGGATCACATGATAGTTGCAGTTTCTGTTGTATTTCACTTTACATTTGTATGTCCACTTGAACCTGAATATTAAGTCAAGTTTTAAAGAAACAGGATAATAAATATCTGCAAAGAACAGCACAAACGCTGTGCATGAAAAGCAGCATAAACACACATCCCTAGCACTTGCAAATAAATTCACACAAGCTCTGTGTCACACAAAAGGTGGAATGGTGGTCATAACACCCAAAATCATAAGGAAAAAAAGGGTCACTAACATAACCCCAAAAGTGCATTTAATTTAATTTTAGAACCCTTTCAGGCTTAAAAAGCAGAGTATTTTTAATGCTACATAGATAAATTTTCAAGCTGAGGCTACCTGTGAAACAATAGAGATTTACAAAAGGATTGGGAAGGCAGAAGCCAAGAGAAAGGAAAAATCTCTCCACAGTTATGTCACTCTCCAAGGACAAAAAAAGTCTAATTGCGAGACATTTGCCACCACTTCCTCCACAGTCAGCAAAACCCTCTTAAGCAAAGCAGCAAATGCAGAAGTCAGCAGCAGAACTCACTTTCATACTTGTATTAATAGTGTCTAGGAATAAATTCAATTGCAAAGTCAAATTTCTCTACTTTACTCCTGGTTAGCTGAATAATACCATGCTGAGATCTAGGCTTCATAGAAAACTTTATGAATGGCAAAGGAATAAAGATAATCATGTGAGAATTAATAGACGTCCCCAGCGATTCCTTACAAAGGCAAATAATGACTGAACTACTTGTTTATGTGCAGTGCATGATTTTACAATGCAAACAAATGTGAACTTATAGAAGAAAAGATTATGATGGAGCAATAAACTGACAAGGAGATTTTTTTTTTCCGGTGTGTTCATGCACAGGGAGATATTATGTGCCCAGATTACATAGTTATTTCTAGTGCCTCCTGCCCCACCAAGTGGACTAATAGTGTTATTTTTTATCATAAATTTGTATATTTTCCTTTCAGGACTAAATGAAGTATATGTTCCCATAGCAACAAAAGCTAATTCTTTCCAAATTTAAGTCAGACCCTTTAGCACTGAATTCCATGGAAGCTTACTTTCATATGGATCTTTGAAATGTGCTATTATACAGGCAGTTTTAATCTGCAAAGCTCGAAGATGGAGGGGGGGGAAGATCAGTAATCTATACAAGGCATAATACCCACATCTCTAAATGCACCATAAAATTTCTTAATCCTTCACATACCCTGAAAAATCTGTTTAACATGTCTGCTGCTGCTTTTCACAAAATTTTTGTTCCAGAACATAACAATGGCTGTTTGCAGTTTCCTCACAGAGAGCCTTGGAAAATGTGATATTCAGTGAGTTCCAGCTTTCTAACAGGAGGGACAGCTATTAGGCACACAGTTTAAATAAGCAAATAAATATTCTTTCAGCACATGAAATTAATAGGGCTGGAGAAGACTTCCAAGAACAAGAACAACAGGACCAAACCAAATGCCAACTCATGTTCCAAAACCTTAAGGAAAATCTTACTACACTGTGTTCAGCATAAAGAAAGCTCATTTAATCAAGAATCTTAATATTTAATTGACATCCCCTTTTAAAAAAGGTACATTGCACACCACTTTCACCCCTCCCAGAGTGAGTTTTCTTTCCCTTTGTAGCTGAAGGTGTCTCTTCACTCTTCTCATGGGAAAGCCACCTCATAGTTTCTCCTCTCCCACTCACACTTTCATTTCAATTTTTGAAAGACTAAGTAACCTCTTTAGTAGAAGCTGCTGAATGGTTGGCTGCATTTATACTGTTCTATTATAAATCTTTAAAATAGCTCACAAAAGGGCTAAAGCACATGCTCAAATTTTATCTAAAACTACACAAGTCAGAGAGTAATTTCTCTTTGTAGAAGATGAAAGGAAGGTTAAACCATACTAAGTTCCAATTTTTTGGCTATGGGAGGTGTCATTAACCTTCCATAACCAAGCAATTTTCACTACATTCATAACAGATCAAATCCTCCCATTTCCCTCTTGTATTAGAGAGAATTTTATAATACAACAGTGTAATGCAGCATTTGTGTTAGTTTCATGGTTTCTCAGAAAAAGCGTCTTCTATCTACCATTTAGATTGTAATGCCCATCCAGTCCAGGGACACCCCAAAATCACTACACTTCTATTTAATGACCTCTGTCCATTGATATCTGAACTATTATTGACACTACAAAGCAACAAAATACTTGGAAAACTATATGTTCAGACAAATATTCAAATAGAAGATGAAAGTGTTTGCGAAATGGTCTGGTAAGTGTGAGTTCAATTACACCTCAGAAAAACTGGACATTAACACATTAATGACCAGCAACCTGGATATTGCTTTATTTTACTTTTATTGAGACTTCAGTCCAGTTTTGCTTAGTTTTTACTCACCATGGAAGCAACAAATCTGGGAAAAACACAAAAACTGCAGGACAGCAGTGGGTATGGCGACAGTTACACCTTCATGCAACCAAGACAAGAGAAAACAGCCCAGCCCACAGGAGAAAACCACTAACATGCTTCATGCAATTCTCTAAAATCACAAAAATTCTTCCTTATTAGAAGGAAGAGTAGTAGCATAGCCTAGTCAGCACGAAATAAGGAACAGGATTCCCATTATAATGTGTTCTGTCTGCAAAAGTGCCAAAGCACAGAATCGAAGCAAATTTACTGAAATGCAGCCCAAATGGCCACTGCCCTTTATAAGGTACTGAGACTTCCCACAGCCACAGCAAAACAGAGGACCACAAACTGTGTTTATTGCAGTCTTATAGAAGCAAAACATATCCTTTTAAGATGTTTATATTTGCATATCTCCTACCTTAAAACAAACATACTGACTGAAGGCTCACCCTATGAAAAATTATGACTGGGATGTTTAGAAAAGTAACTTTAGATTACAAAGATACTGATTTAATTTTTTTTTATTCTTTCCTGCTCTTTCTCAAGACATGAGTGTTTTCATCTTCCTCATTATAAGACTACTGCACTGAAGTGACAGCTGCTAAAAATGTACATCACTCATGCCCTTGGTTTGAAACATTAGGAATGATGGGCACAGTTCTGGTCTCAAACATCTCGATAAATCCCGCCATTAATCTCATAGCAAGGCTCTAATGTTTTTTTATAAGGTATTACTCGATATATGCTTGCATTCCAAAGACTGATATGGGTATATATGCAACATAAGCCTGGAAGACATCCAGGGTTATTTGATTTTTAAAATTCATCACTAAGTCAGGCTTACAGAATTATGCAATAACTCCAGGAATGGCCATTGCAAAGCATCAGCTGCTTTAGCTTCTGCCACTATAATCTCTTTTGCATATCACAGGGCAGCAAATCCTGAAATAGGGGCTGTTATATACTGGAAGCATTTCTGAAGAGTTGGTAATTTTTTAAGACCTTAAGATCAGTATAATCCAAACTATTTCCCTGGTTAGATTTCAGCTCCCCTGTGCCGATTAAACTTTCCAGACAAACCATATAGAATCACAGATATATTCCTCTAAAGCCTTTTACATTTCTACTCCCTTTCCAACATTCACTCCTGAATTATGCATTTAATGTGAACTCAGAAACTCTTTAAATATCTCATCATCTTTTATTTAGAGACAGCTTAACATGAAAAGTCCTGTTAGAAGGATTTGTTTTACATTTTTAAAGAGCAATATTTCCTTTACAGCCAAGCCTTAAGTGGTCTTACTTAAAAGCAGTCTTAGCTTCTTTCAGGAGTTTTTATTGGATTTGCACTAGTGGTAGTAAAAGCTATTTCTAAGTGTCTAAATCACTAGCAATACATTTTGTGTTTGCCCCAATGTTAATAATTCTTCAAGCTAAAAAAAAGAAAAGAACCCCCTCAAGCCCCCAACAACGCATATAAACATTTATTTCTGTGGATTTCTCTTCCTTTCTATATCTGATGTTTTCAGAGATGATCAATATGGCAATTTCCTCCCAACCCAGAAGGCTAATTACCACTCATTTTCAGAGACTGACAAGGCAGAAGTATTAAAGTGTTCTGAGAATAAGTTACAGAGACTCATTAAAGAGCTCTGGAATATGGTTCTTTGCCTCTTCCTTGGGAAAATAGGCAGCTCATTTTGGGTTATGTGAAGAAATTGGGTGGTAGCACCAGTGAAATTCAAGTGGCTGGGGTGCAAAAGCAGTGACTAAGTATTCGACTGGAAGGGGATGATAAATCACTGTCACTACATTTGGGGTTGTGTATTTGTGATTTCTCTTGGCTCAAAATGAGTAGTTCCACAGTAGATTCCTGTGGCAGGACACAGGTCCCTCCAATGCACAAATTCAGGATATCCCTTCTCCCACTACCTGTCAAAAGTTAAAGAGTTTATCTATGAGACTATTTCTTAGTGCCTTATAAGCATGAATAGAAACAAAATTGTTCATCCCTTCTGCAGTAAAATCATACTGAATGCACATGTTCAACACATCTTCCTCTCAAATCAGATGGCCTGTGCTAATCCGCAGATTTTTAAGAGAAATCTCTGCCATCCATGCAAGCCTGTACGTGCTAGAAATACCCTATCATCCAGCATGCTGCAGCAGATTTTTCTGGCCTTTTTTGCAGCAGCCTTTAGAGAAAGGGCTGTCCTCAAGCAGAAATATCTGTTGGTTATCTCATTTTCAAAGAAAAAGGTGAGTAGTCTGAGGGAAGGTGTCTTACAGAAGGTATTTGGGAAGGGGCAAGTGAGGAGGAGGTTGGTAAGGCAAAGAAAGAGAATAAAATCAGACTATGTCTGGGAAGGAAAGAAATAAAAGCTTTTAATATGCCATTAAAACAAACCAACAAACACCAAAAATAATGAACCCAAATCTCATATCATTGAATCTGTGACTTTTTGGCACTGTGTTGTGAATTCCCAGGAAAGAAGGCTTTCCTTGAGGATCACGAACAAGAGATAAAAGATGACTTAGCAGAGACCTTCACCGAGCACTTCAGTGCATCTTAGATTCCTGGAGAACTGCTTCTGGCACACAGCTTTTCTTTGTGCCATGAAAGATCTTAGGCGAAAGATCTGCTGGATTAAGTGTGCTACTGGCTCTCACAGTGCACCCACAGATCCAGCAAATATTCCTTACAGCAGAGGAATATAAGAGATATTTGCCATAAGGAATTTTTGCTGCAGCACTACTGGAGAGGTGTTGGCAGGCTCAGAGAGTGCTCAGGCACGGCCCAAATCCTCCAGGTGTATCTTAGGAAGCAAACTAGAAATTGCATTTCCAGAAAAAGAATGAGATGCCCAGTGTCAGAAATGCTGTATAGGTTTCCTACAGAACTCCTTTTTATTGCTCAGATGTGTAGCCCATTAGAAAAAAACAAAAATGAAAGGCAAGGTTTGCCAAGAAAAGTAAGGCGATCTCTGGTTTGAGATTAGCACTTGGGGTCTTTCAGAGAAAAGATTTGACAAATTGGCAGGAGAAAAGTTTGAAGGAAAGCTCATGGGGACTGCAGGGAAAGAACACTGTTAGGGATTTTCTCTCAGGAGTATTAAAACAAATTTTCCATATCCATCTTGATTTAATCCAGCATAGATCCTTGTTCTATCTGGCATCTCAGAGGCTCCTTGATGTAGTGAGAGCAACCCACATAAATAAGATGGAAGTTTCATGTAACATTAACTATTTAAGACAGCATTACTGCTGTCAAAACATGTATTTATTAGAAATGGATAAGTGGAAAGGAAATCCTTCTATTCTACTCATTTTATCCCTCTCATAATTTCTAATTAAATGGAGCCTGCATCTGAATTGCTCTGGCTTTTAGAATTAAAGAACTGCCGCTCCTATGATAAGCTCTTCCCTCATCTCAAAATCCAAACCATTTAATTTGCTTAATATACTTAAGTTTGTAATAGCTAAAATTGTAATTTAAAAGCAGTAACACAGCTTTTTTTTTTTTTTATTAATAGTGTGATCTGAAAGTAAGCATATATTAGTGAATGCTTTTTCTAAACTGCTTGAAACCTTTAATGTCATTCTCATACCATTTCAAGACTCCACTAGGATGTAAAGTGGCTAGATTTGTTGTGTGGTATAGCTATTGTTTAAACCATAGGATAGATTTTACTAAAAACCAGAGCCAGCTCTTTGAAAAGCGCTATTTTAAATAGACAGAGATAGCTGAAGGGAGCAGCGAGAGATCAGCAGGTGTTACAGAGACATTCTTCTGCCCTGCTATCAAAGCAATGCCACACTCCACATCTTCATGTCAAGCAGGTTAAAAAGCAAATATCTCAAAATAGCTTCATCCTTGCCAAGTGACCCAGAATCACCTTCAAACAGAACTTTTTTGTAAGATTACCATAAGCTGAACTTCCTGGAGAGCTTTTAAAAATGTACTCTCAGCAACTTCAACAGCTTCCTTTGAAAGACCAGCCTATGTACAACACTTGATTTCAGATGATTTGCACTTAAATATACATTTATTAGAGTTCAAAAAACTATGCCTAGCCCAACATACAAGATGAGTTTACTTTTTTTTTTTTTTTTTTTTTTAAAAAACTGGAAAACCTTCATTACTAAACCTGACTTGATATTGCTAGGAAATTGCCAATATCTTTGAAAGCAAAACTGGAGCGTGCTCTGTAGTAAGATTTTTTAAATCATCATATAAACGTGAATTACATGATAATGAGACAGGGAGGAATCCTGAATATTCTGAATGACAGTGTTCTTCCTACTTAATAAGTGTGCCACCTCCAGAGCATCAAAATGAGGAATCAGTTTCACTAAACACCAAATTATCAAACTGAGTAACCAGTACTTGAAGGGAATTTAAGGATTTCTGAAGGACACACTAGGTGACAGTATGCTTGAAAAAGAAAAACAGGAAATATAGGTAAATTTTCCTTACAGAAAATAAGGAAATAGAATAGCATTCAGCATTCAGTCTAAGTTTTAGAATAGCCTTCATCTGCTGAAGAAGAACATGCCCAATTTTGAGCAACAATTGTTGCTTTTTCTAGAAAAGGGCTGAAAGTCATTAAGTCTCAAATCCCAAAACAAAGAAAAACCTTGGGTTTACACTTCTAATTAGAAGTGGAAGAGTCCTGTGATTTTCAGTGATGCAGGAGAAGCGCATTTAGAGCCAAGGGTGTAAAGAGCTGCACCAAGCAGAGCTCCGGTCCCTGCCTCCGTCCAGGTCTGTGCTGCCCCTCTGACCTTAGCAGCTTTAGGGCTGCAGTTTACTGAGCATTTGGGAGCTGCTCAGCACACCCTTTTGTTGAGAAAAGTTTAAAATTACAAACTGCCAATCACCTCCACAAAGGTGAATATAGGACAACAAGCCAAGCCACTCTTTCAGCGAAACCACTGGTACCACTTCTCGGTGGTACCAAACACACTGAGAGCACTTTAAAATACCCTCCTAAAGCCACTGGTCTTCAGGCCAAATGGAAATGGGAAACACGGCTAGAATCGACATCTAAACACTGGTGAAGTTGTCCCATCCGACTTCCTGGAAAATGAGTTATCCCAAAGAGGAAACCGTGCTCAACTGGCTTGAGGACACTTTTGAAACTCATGGAAAGAAGTTTCTTAAAGAGAGTACAATTCATGTGATAGCTTTCCAGTAATTTGAAAAAACCCAAACACACATAAGCATTTATAAAGTATGAAAATCTAAGCCAATGATATCAATGGGAAGGTAAAGCTTCACACCATTACTATCACAATTCCTGAGATTATGAATCGTTTTTCAGAACAAGTTGTCTAGGCTAACCCAAAGCCCATCTGGTCAGGGTGGCAGGATTTTAAAGTTATTCCCAGTTGTTTCTAATCACCCCCTGTGTCCAGGGTAGCCCTGGAGAGAGCCTGCACATTGCTGCTCCTCAGCCCACCAGGGGAGGTTGTGAACAGTGGCCCCACAGACCCCGTGTCACCCGACCCCACAGCGACCCTGGGTAAGCAGCAAGGCTCTCCCTGTGCCCAGTTAATAAGCTTTATGTAATAAATGCAAACCAGCTGTGGATTAATTAATTCTCAGATGAGATTTGATAGCTTGAAATACTTCTCTACACTTTCCTAGTCTTCTTTACTGTTGTGGTTTAACCCCAGCCAGCAGCCAAGACCCACACAGCTGCTCGTTCACTCCCCCACCAGCAGGATCAGGAAGAGAATCAGAAGGGTAAAGAGAACTCATGGGCTGAGGGGTCAAGACAGTTTAATAAGGAAAGTAAAATTCATGCAGTCAAGCAAAGCAAAACAAGGGATTCATTCACTGCTTCCCATGGGCAGGCAGGAGCTCAGCCATCTCCAGGAGCACAGGGATCCATCACCCAGAAGAGTGACTTGGGAAGATAAACACCATCACTCCAAACATTCCCCCCTTCCTCCTTCTTCCCCGCACTTATATACTGAGCATGACATCACATGGTCTGGAATGTCCCTCTGGTCAGTTTGGGTCACCTGTCCCAGCTGTGTCTCCTCCCAACCTTCCATACAATGAGGCAGTGCAAAAAGCTGAAAAAGCTTTGGCTCTGTGTAAACTCTACCCAGCAATAACAAAAACATATTATTCACTCTGTGTTCAGCACAAATCCAAAACACAGGCCCACATCAGCCACTGGGAAGAAAATAAATTCTACCCCAGCCAAAACCAGCTGGGGAAAAAAGAAAAGAGAGAGAAAAATAAATTGTTAAACATATATTCTGCTACCTTGTCCACATTTTGTAAGAAAGCTCCCAAAAGCAAGGGTATGAAATGTGAATTGTTTCATGGTTATTTTCACCATGTTGAATAATGCTGGGTTTGCATTCAAAATACAACAGCTACAAGTGAAGTGAATTGATTTTTTTTTTTTTGGGTGCTGTGCAGTAAAATTTGCCATTAATAATAACAATAATAATAATACAGATTTTTTCCTAAGCCTACAGCAGAAAGAAGAATACATCAGTAAACTTTTTACTATCAGTAAAAGTCTGACAAATTAGTGTTGTTATCTGTTTATTCTTGTTAATTTAGCAGAACAACAACAACAAATCACTTTATTAGCCATCGTTTTTCCTAGTAAAAAAGACATTATTTCAAACTATACATTCAAAATGTTTAACACACTTTTGGCAAGCATATGGGCTCTGATTGTCAAACATATGCCATAAATTCATAGGCAGAGTCAGGGCAAATCATTTGACCTTCTTGTGGCTCAGACAATCCAGCTGTAAAATTAGATGAAAGCAGAACTGAAAAACAGATGCTGCTGCATCCAATTTGAGCTTTCTTGAGCAAACAACATCTTAAGAGAGCAGAATTAATGCTTTCTATGAAACGCAATACTTTATTTTATGCTTATCGGCACAATCTGTAAATTAAAATAAAAACCTGAAAAACTCTGTAAAGCCTGCTGCATATATTATATTGAGTTTCCTAATTTACCAATTATTTACATGTTTCCAAAGACAGGCTGTAGCTAACCAGAGAACTGAGCCTACTGGGCCTTGGCAAGGACGGTTTGCCTGGAGTGAGTGGGGTACCACAGTCTAAACCATCTGTCACATCCATCCTGGACTCGCAAGAGCTTATGGGGGCACCCAGAGAGAAGGCCAGGCCAAAGCACCTGCCATATTCACTGGTTTAGCTCATTTCCTAGGCAGTCAGCCACCCCAGAAGCTCCGTGTGGAGTCTGAAATTCTCCTCTCCTCTTACCAAATCATAGGGAAATCTGCTTTTTGCTCATATCTGGGTTGCCAGCTGAGAGAGTGCCACAATGCCCTATCCAGCCAGCTCTGCCTTCCCTGCCAGGAGGAATCCACCACACCTGTGCTGCCACTGCAGTTGTGCAATCACAGCTGGGGCAGTCCTTGAAAACCTTGAGATCACAGTTTGCTCTCGGGCGAGGAAGGCAGAACGTGAGCAGGGGAAGCTGTAGACACCTGTGGGGGAATAAGAGTTGCCTCTGTTTTGGTTTTGGACTTTTCAAGTTTATAGTGGGAACATATTTAAAAATCCTGAAGGAAACTGAAAACAGAAAAAAAATAAAACAAGACACCACCAGAATGTACATCCCACAAGTCACGTCTGCTTACTTTGGTTTGAACTTGGAAAGAAATACTACTCCTTTTTCAAAGGCCAATGAGACAAACATGGGTGAATTTGCACCTTTCCTGTTGACTTCCCTTTTTGAAGGTGGGAAAATGGTATTTTGATTATTTTCAAGAGCATAATTTGGAACAAGGAAATAAAGAAAATACTCTAAGTTTCACCTAAGAAAGAGTGAAATTAAGTGTGCTGCATATTCGGGGGTTTTTTCCTATCCTTTTCTATTTCTTGGCTACATAAAACATTCGATAAATTCACCGGAGCTAGACGCCATGTTTGCTCCACCCCCTTTTCCAAACCAGGCATTACATCCTGTTCAGTAAATGCCTTCCCCTACTGGAAGCCAAGCAACCATAAGACAGGTTCTGATGTTGCTGTAGCTATTTCAAAGCCCTAAATACCACAGGGTCCTCACTGATCACTCTGGGTCTAGGACATAATGCAATTAAACACAACAGAGCCAGAACATTAAAACAAGTTTAACTTTTTTTTTTTAGTAATGCTGTCCAACTCTGCCAACAGGTGCAGTTTTCATTACAAATAATAAGGGAATGTTCATAATTACTGCACAACATTTTTGGTGACAGCAAAGAAAATAAATTCTTCCTAAATATATTAACCCTGGGTTTGCCCTACAGGAATAAAGCTGATGGAAATAGATTTCTCTTATAAACACTTCCTCGTACCTTTGGAGCTGTTTATGAGGAAGGAGTTATTCTGTTAATTATCCTGTCATTCTGAAATTTAAATCATGTAGCAATATACAGTATCACATCCTAAGGGCACATTATATTTTCAGATAAAGATTTTTTTTATTATTTTTTAAAAAGACCCTTTATTTTTAATAAATTTGCATAAGCTCTTGTCATTTTATCTAATTTGGTTCTTTCATGGAGCCAATCCATCACTTGGTGACTAAGATAGCTTTTGCAATTGAACACTGATTTTCCAGGGAATATATGCATATTTTATATCTTCTTGAAAACAGAGTTTAAAGAATAGTGTGAATTCCCTGGAAAGCAAGTTGTAGAGCGATGAAGCCAAAGTCTTTGTTAATCAATGTCACAGTTTAATCAAAAAATAAAGTAAAGGGAGAAAAATTACAATAAATTCCGCTAGAAGGGCAAAGAACACATCACATTTCACCGATGAGATAAAATATGATTTGTTCTTGCCTGTTTAGATTATATAATCTCTCACAAACCAACTTTGTCTGCTTCAGTGTAGGTTGCTACAAAGTCAGTTTTAATAAAATATGATCTAACACTAGATGTACAAAGATACTTTTTATTGGACGAACAAACAAAAAGATAGCATTACTTGTTTTGCAAAGTAGACTGCAGGAAGTTCACATATGATTAAACAACACTTTTATTCCCCAACACTTTGAGCATTGCGCATAGTTAATATTTTTATGTTTCTACCTATCTATAAATTTTAATTAGGTGTGAATGTTTCTGTTAAACGGCAGGGAACTCCATTTAATATTCCAACCCAGTCCTAAACTCTTAAACACGAGGTTAAATGTCTGAAGCTGTTCAAGAGTTGCCTAAATAGAGAACAATAGAATTTAATTTCTCTGTAAAAATATTTTAGTAGTGGGGACAGCTCATTCAAACAAGAGACAAACTAGAGCAAAGAAATTCTACCTCGCATAAGATGAAGCTGCCTCTTTTGGGGGCAGTCTTGGATTATTAGCTCCAGCTCAGCCGTTTGAGCCTTGGTAGCTCAGTTCAAGTATTTATCTGAACAGAGCTTGTTTCCCATAAGCGTAATTTCTGAGGCACTATTTAAAGCCCTTCTCCAAAAGCTTTACAGTTCTCATCAAAATGGTTTTAAGTCTGTGAAAGGTCACAGAGTTGAGTCATCCTTTTGGAGGGCCAAGGGACAGCTGGTAGCTGAGGAGCTGAGCAAGAAGAGGTCTGCCATGGCAAAACAGGGCTCGAGCTTCACCAAGTCCATGTTCGTAAGGAACCAGCTGGAGAGTTTTCCTGCACATTTCTCCCCAGGAGACACTGCAAAAGAGCTGATGTGCAAGGCAGAGAATGCCACTTGTGTCTTCTGGGGAAGGGGAGAAGGCAGGCTAAAAACAGATGAAGGGAATAAAGAGCAATATCCTCCCAATAACTGCAGCGTTTTCCTCTTTTTTTTTTTTCCCTTATGGCTACAATCTGTTTTGTACTTGAAGCCTTACACCCAGTTGTAAGCTGTGCCTGAGGAACTGATGTGGAGCAGCTTAAGGGCCATTGGCTTCAGCTGCATCTTGGCTTTTGGTTTATCTACAAGAAGGGTAAAATCCATGCAGAAAAAAACTATTTAAATTCAGAATTTAAGACTCTAAGGCTGCTGTGCTGAATGTATTATTGAACAATATTTGTTAGGAAGCAGTGGTCATCTACAAAGAGAGTGTCCAGGCACCCCTTTCCGCCAGAGAAGGGTGAAAGCACTCCCATGCTGGCAATGCTGTGGGTTTGCAGCAAGATGAGTGTGGGTATCCTGTGTTGCATGGAAGAGAACCAAGAAAACTTTTCTGTCAGCACAGTTTCAGTGTAAAACATGAAGTGTTTGGTTACGGCATTTCTTATTCCTGATAAAGTTAGTCAATGAGCACCAAAAAACCCCAGAAACAAAAATAAACTCCCCCAAATCAGGAATATGTCCAAGAATGTAGATGGCTTAGGAGTGCAAGTACGTTAACAATTTCATAGACAAAGGCAGGGACCTTCAACAGGCATTGGATAGAAGAACATACAGGAAAATGTGGAGAGTAAGGAAAACCTCAGAAGAGCAACTTCTGATATTATGGGCAAGGTTCCCTTAGGAACCTCTGGAAAACTTCCAGCTGAGGAGCAGAGAATATTCAAACACTTTACTTTGACAAAACCAAGCTGTGTTCTAGCACATGCATCACTCTTTAGTCTGCCTGCTAACTATTTAGGGAACTTGCAAATTACTATTAATTCACAAAATTCATCTTAACATATGATGCTGCACAATATTACAATCTTTTTTAAAAAAACATTGGTAGTGTACAATATTACAATAATCTTTTCAGCCACCAAATCAAAAGAAAAAAAGCAGACTGACTTTAATGGCTAACAGCTCATGTTGCTTTGGGTCACTTTTACAAGGAAGATGTGACAAAATAAAAACAAAGTTCAAAAATCCTTATTTCCAACTGATGGTTGATTTCCAATTATATGAATAATTAATAAAATAATTTAGAGAAAAATCGGTATAGGTTCAGAAAGTAAATGCAGATCAAAGTCATCCTACATTAATAAAATATTGAGCTACATAATATCCCTGAACAGAGTGGCTTTTTGGCAGGACGATAAGTTAATTGGTATTCTGACCTTTCACTTTTAGTGCTGACCTGATGCTAGCAGGAAGGACAGTTGTTCTGGAAGGAAGTGTGTGACAAGATGTTAAAATTTTTATTGTCTCAAGCAGTCATTTACATCCTTAGTCAAATAGCCTCGAACAGAACTAAGCCTGTCTGTGACTATCGAGCGCACCATGGCAATGTCAAGGACTTCTTTCATTATTTATATATTTTTTTGTTCAATTTGGCTGATGTTTGTTTTCCTGAGACCTGGCTGATCTCCCTGCAAACTGTTCCATTTATCCATCTACGACCAAGTTCAGAGACCGTGCATGCACGAGGGGCGGCAATCAGTCAGCAGAGGAGCGCTCAGCGCCCAATCGATACCCGCGGTACGCCCCGACAAGCAGGATAAGCGTCATCCCCCTTCCCCCATCCCCCATCAGATGTGCACTCCAGAGATGGAAATGTTATCACAGCACAGGTCAGTAAACTATTGATGGGACTAAGCTATGTCTACTGATGTACAGGGAATGATGTGTGGCAGTTTGATCTGGCGAGGGGACTGTTTTGTATGCCAAGCACAACTCTCTGCTCCGTGTTGTCTTTTTGGTTCACTTTACAATGCTTCAATGTCAAAGCTTCAGCAGACATGGGATCATATTGTAAGGATGTTGGCAGCACAGGTATAAAAAGAAAAAAAAAAAGAAAAAAAAAAGAAGGTTTTTTGTAAATTGCAATGTTCTACAAAATTAACTTCCAGTTTATCACGCCTTAAAGTGTCAGAGCCTTCATACTGCTCTAACTTCATCTCAGGCACAAGTGATGACTTGCAATGACTAGATAGTCAAGTTTACTAATGTTCTAATTATGTCAGTGCAAATTAGATATACAGTGCTTTAAATTGCTTTGATAATGCCTGTAGGGTGACTACTAGCAATGAGAGAAAAATCAGGTTAGACATTTGGGTCACAGCGCGTCAACCTTTCCTAGCAAAGTTGGACTTGTTCTTCTGATTTTAGCTTTGTCATAAGTTTTTGATCATAAGTCCAGTTTACTTGTGGAAGGAAAAGAAAATCAAAACCATTGGGAGCAATTTGACAGTGAAGCATTATATAGTGTATAATTTAATAATATTTCACACACACACAGAGGTGTCTGGTTCTCTTTTCCTGTGCTCTGTGTAGTGCTCAGCTATGGATAGAAACTGCAGACTTCCAGAGTCCACCCCACCACTGCAGGCTGCAAGGAGAGTCCTTCCTCTCCTTATGGAGGGACCAAGGGCTAGTTAAAATGGAAGCTCATATTCTTGACAGAGAAAGCAAAAGTTATTCTGAGCTATTTCTGAGCAGCTGGCCAGCTCTGAGTATTTCCTGCATGGTGATGAATAGTGCAACAGGGGTAGCCACAGAACAAACCATGTCATGTTGGTATTACAAAGCCCACCCACCATATGCCACAGGGAATTCTGTCCCTTCCAAAACTCTCTCTTCAGGGCAAAGTGATTTCAGCACCCTTGTCCTCAGCTAACTTATCTGCAAGTGGTACAGTCTGGAGTTGTGGAATACAGACTCTCTACAGTGTGCCTTTCTTACATTTATACACACGTGTTCGTGGTCATGTGTGCATGCATATGCATATACCTGTGGTCGCACTGCACGCAAGCATTTTTTGCTACATACTTGTGATATATGCTGGAGAGAAAAATCACTTTATTACTTTGTGACATCACATTCCCACTGATTAATGAAACGCAGCCTCTGAGACTCATTCACCTGTGTTGGCACAAAATTGAACCAGCCCTCCAAAAAGAGGTTTTTGGGGTGAGGATTTCACTCTGTGTAAAACCACACACAACTATTGCTCCTAGAGCTGCAAATGACAAGACAGCAGCAGATGGTATTCTCCAGGCAGAAGCAAGAGAGCTATGCCTCCTCAGCTAATAGAACATAAGCCAACTTGAAACCACAAGTCCTGTGAAAATGTAAGTGCAATCCTGAGCCTGAAATAATAAGCTTTCTGGATATTCAGAATGTATCTGTTTTGGCTGCACTGGGATTGCCGCACAGCTTTTGCAGTGTCCTGCCACTTCATCTGTGGCCGGAGCAGAGGCTGTGCCTGCTGCAGTTGCCCATATGGATACGGATGATGAAAGTGTTTAGCCACTACCACAATGACAAACCAGGACTAGGATGTGATGGCACACATTGCTGACACTCTCTTGACTCACATTTGCCCTCTACCAACCAGCTGCACCCAGAAAATACCCAGGGATAGTTTGATAAAATATCTATCAAGGGACTACCATGGAGCAAGAGCCACTCTCAGCAGGCAGAAGAGACCAATCTGTCTGGGGGGAAAGGAGGGAAATTAGCCACATGGAAAAAGCTGTGCTAGGTCTTTTATCTCCAGGGACAGATGACAAGATTTTCTCCATCTATTTGCTATAAAAGACTGACCCTCTGAAGTCTACCTTCCAGACTCTGACAAAGAACTTAGAGTGAAAGTACGAAGAATATAAAGATTCAGCAGTACAACCACCTCCTTCCTTATGAATACAGTATTTGAAGCAGTTATTCAAGTGAGCACTCATATAATTATGCCATATGGAAATAAATAAGCTGATATGTGAGAAAGCTGTAGGGCCTAGCCATTATTCTGCTCCTGGATCCCAAATGTACCTTATTTTGATGGTCTGGGATATTCTTTATATACAGCGGAAACCCTGTAAAAATGGAGTAAACAGAGCTAGATGTAAAGAGATAAATCAGGCCATACAGCGGTTGCGATGTGTATTCTTTATACAAAATTGTCTATACTTTTGAGTTATAGTCACTGTTTTTTAGAGATGTTCCTGTTTATCCTGTATTTTTCTTCATCTGTCCACCTTCCTCATCTTTGTTTTCAGAGTTATTATGGGAAAATCAAAGTAATCTTGCTCTTCATGGAGGGTGGGCCATGTGGTCTTTAAAGGTCCATTCCAACCCAAACCTTTCTATGATTCTATGTTTCTGCTACTCTCCTGTGTGAGATAAGGTTTACAAAATGACTCTGTGAAAAAGAAACACTGGGTAGGTTTATTGGCTTTGAACAGATGGTTAAAGGGGACATCATGGAAAACATTTAAATGTTCAAAAAGGTATTGATTAAATGTAAACTAGATAGTACTCGAGTGTTCAGATAGCCCAGACTCATGTTTTAGGGAACATGGAGAAAATAAATTCAATCAGAATATACATCTCATGGAAAAAGTGGGAAACAATGAGCTCAATTCAAGTAGCAGTAGGCAGAAATAACTTTCATATTATGGTAAATTTGCAGACTCAGTGAAATTTAGTAACAGTAAATTTGCCTATTGCCAGACACCACCCTCTGAAATCTATTGCTCTGATCCAGAACATAAATTCTTCTCCATATGCAGTCAAATGGCAGCTGGATGAAGCCTACATAGTGTAAAGAAAATTGTACAGATGTACCTTTGCAAAGAAAAGCTGAGGATTATGGCGGAAAGCAGAGAAGTGGCCTTACTGTGGTTCAAAGGGGTTTTTAACAATTATGTTCTTTCTATTCTCAAACTTCCACCCCCAGACCTCTTCCTCCCTACCTCACTGGGCCATCTAAAGCTCTTCTTTTATGTGGGTGCCTCATATATGTGGTAACTTACATTTTGGAATAGATATGTGTCTTTTCCTCAGAGTAGATGCCAATTCCTTCTCAATTTTACTATTTACTTTCATTAAGAAAACAAAACAAAATAAAAAACAACTAAAAAGGAGCACATTAGCAAAATAATTTTAAGAAGCTCATAGGGTGAGTTTTATTCAGATACCCTGATGTGGGGTACAGGATAACTTTTGATGGAGAATAGGAAGTTAAAGGTGAATTAAAAAGAAAAAAAAACCAACAAAAGAAACAAACAAAAAAGTAGGAAACAAAAACAAACAAAAACTCCCTTGCAAAAATTGCAAAATTTATTCAGAGGAGAACCAAAAAAAAAAAAAAATTGAAAGTTTCAGTCTCTGTATTCACTCCTGGATCACAAACAATCTGGAGACTGTTTAAAAATTAATTAGGCAGGATCTGCATCTTTGAAGCATCTACTATACAATGACTGCATTCTGTTAAATACATAGGGGACTGCCTGTGATAAATAAGGTACTTTATCAATTTATCATCTCTGTCTTCAGATGCTTCCTTAAATAACTGCAAAGCAGCGCTAGGCAACGAGGTTACCTGCACAGTTAAATTCCTGGTGGGAATGCAGGAAGGGCTGCGGAAGAGAGAGGGAAAGAGCCACAACGAGAAACAGCCAGAGCTCTGTTATCAATGTGCTAAAAGGAGTTTTGAACCCGATGTGATGGTCCACCACCCAGTGCAAAGCAAGTCTGATTGCTAAGGAGATTTCACTGGCATTTTTTTTGGGCTGAGTGGCACAAATTCACATCTCGCGTAGGAATCACCTCAAAATAAATTTGGTATCACACTGCTCTTTGCCTCTAGTTTCATACCAGAGTCCTGCACAGGGCTGCAAAAACCAGGATACAATTTATACACTTGCCATCTGTGCAGGGTATGACTGTCATAAAAAATGCACAAATACCTTCTGGGGTGAGATTTCTTGGTGGTTATTGCATAAGAGGCACATATTTAAATGCACACTTTAAAATATATGGTTCTAATCCAGAGCGGCTGGAAGTCAGTTCAAGAGGAATTCCATATTTTGCTGGGCCCTTGCATTTAGCTAAAGTTTTGCCCAGTCACACGATTTTGAGACCTTATTCCCAGCCAAGCCATTCTAATATTCACTCCTTGCATTTCTTTTGTAATTATCAGGGCAGTGTTAAAAAACAAAACAAAACCAACAAAACACAACACAGTGAGAGCACTTCAAATCCCTAAACATATAAGCATTGATGACACTAATATTGCACATATTGTACCAGGGGAAGGAAAAAGAAGTCACTGTGCAGAGTACCCGGTCTTCTGTTTGCTTAGTGCAGTGCAGAGCTAAACAGAAAACTAAAGAGAAAATAAATTAAAAGGACACAAATTTCCTGAAATTTTCAACATCTCACAGGCTGAGGATTTGCATTTTTTTTTGGAGTGCATGGGATGTGGGGAGGCACTGCATCTTGCACAAGCTCCCAAAAAAACCACCCTACTCCAAGGAAATCCCCGCCCAGCCAGAGTGCTGCTGTTTGACTGTACATGGACTGCTCCTGTGTCAGAGAATGGAGTGCCTTCTATAATTAACAGATAACTCTTCTTTGATAGCATGCCAAGAAAATAATAACTTTGCTACAGCAAAATGTAAAACTCTGTCAAAAGGAGGCATCTATCTGTTTCCACAAGTCCCATGGTGATTAGTTTGGCCCTAATTAACAGCAGCTTTCTAAAGTGAGAGATAATTGCTGGCACGCATAACGTAGATTTCAATAGCTAAAATGAGCAATAAGGAATATTCACTTTGAAGCTTGCCTGACAGAACGCTTAGACTACAAAAAGTTAAAGTAGTACCTTGACTACAGCTGATAAATGAGATTCCTTTACTGTCCTCCGCTTTCCATCAGTATTTCAGCACTATCACTTTTAATGCTTCAGGTCTGGAGCTTTGTCTCTTAAAGTCGGAGATTTATGGCAAGTGAGAAATGTCCATATTAAAAAGGTAAAAGGAGATTCAGATTATATCCTTTTCTGACCATTATAATTAATAGCTGGATCTTCAGTGGTAACTAATTGAACAGAGGTCAGTGTGTTGCCATGGTAATGTCCTAGCCAAGCAATTTTACCCATTTTCCAGTCTACTGCCCCTTTGCATAACCACAAGTTATAAAATGTTTTAATTGCAAGATTTGCAAATGATGCAACATCTGGGCTGCAGATTTCCATATAAAGGAAGAAGATTAATGGGATTATTAACATATCTGTGCAAACCCTTGAAGTGCTGAATATAATTACTGAACACCAACATTTTCACTGATCATCTGTGTGACATGTTGGAAACCCATATAACTAAGGAAGAAAATTGCAGATGTGTATTTTCCTTCCTCTCTGCCACTAGTAATTAGAAGAAGTGCCATTCTATTGCTGCCTTGGAATAATAGAGAAATATCTTCAGTCACTTCACCAGAACAACAATATAACTTCTTTACTTCTACTTGTTGTTTCATTTGATCAGATTTGAGAACAAGTCATGTTAGTGAACCTTAAATTCTGATTAATGATTTTGATTTCTTTGTTCCAAAACCACATCAACAAATAGCAAGCAATCAGCCCTGCAGTCTGTGAACATCTAAGCATATTTTTTAAAATAGAATTTCCTTCTAACTAATCAAAAATCAAATTATTCCCTGAAAAAAACACCCCCAACATATACACGTGGGATACTAACATCAGTCAAGAATCATTCAGTAGTTGCACAAGAATAATAAAATTATTTATAAGAAAGGAAAAAGAAAATATTTGCATACACAGGAGAAACAGAAAATCTGAATACGCTGTTTGAAATATTAACTATTAAATTAATGTATTTATATTCTGGTGGACTGAAAAAAGTCCAAACCTGTCCTCCAGTCCTTCTTCAGAACAGCAAAAGAGCCAAGAGTGCTCTTGCTGCAACAGCTACAGATTCTGTTCCTTCACAAAAGCAGCAGAAAACTATTTCTCCTTTTCTCAGAATGCATCAGAGTGGTCATGTAAAAGGCACAGGTGACTTCCACCAAAACCCATGAAAGGCAGTGGCAATTAGAAGCCTTATCTAACTTTCCCCACTTTCCTCAGATATTAAAGGACTCAGCAAAGTTTTCATGAGAAATCAGGTGATTTAGGATTACAATTTCCATTAGTAGAAACAGCTTAGATAATGAAGTAATTCCAATTTAGTTTCCTAAATAATTATAATGTCAAATTTATTCAACAGTTAATTAAAGAAGTGTAAAATTAAAGGCTCAGTCCTGTAACAGCTTCAGTCTCTGGCTACTATGAGCTCAGCTATATTTAAAGTATAGCTTGGGAGTTTGTGTTGAAATGCAAAAATTAATGCCTGTGCATTTGTGATGGGATCTACCACGTCCATTGGAAATATTTTTCCATGCTTTCTGACACTAAACCCATAGGACTAAGAGCAATATTTCTACACAATTTAAAGATTAGGGCTTTTTAAATATTTTCCACTCATATGACTTCGCGTAACTGTCTTCTAACACCACCTCATTACAATACAAGAACTAGTCATTTACGCTGATGTAAATTTAGAATCACTTCTGAAAACTTTGAGAAGGCCTCAGACTTGCCAAGCTAACACGAGCTCCTCTTGTCTTGGCGCAATCTCTTTGTGAGGGACACGGAATCACTCTGTCCTACACATCTGCAGAGCAGCCCCCTTTCCTGACTAGAGAAATCTTCTCCCTTTGAAATACTGCCTTGACAAAAATTACAGGATATTGTAAATCACGTTTTGCCCAGATTTTCAAAAGGAATAACTCAACAGCTTCTGGACCTTACAGAATAACGAAGCAATTTTAAGATTTCTGATATGCTCACTGATGTAGATCTTAGTGATGCCTTTTGAAGATTTCCCTGATTTCAGAAGGTGGTGGATTGACCCTGGCTGGAAGCCAGGTGTCCACGAAAGCCTCTCTGTCTCTCCCCTCCTCAGCTGGACAGGGGAGAGAAAATACAATCGAAGGTGTGAGGACTGGGACAATGGCAGGGAGAGATCACATTGACCTTGGTAACACAGCCAAGAATAATCTTCAGAATCAGCTGATGTTTATGTGAATAATTACAAAGTTCAGGAAGAGAAATTAGATGAAAATCATGTGAAACAAAATAATGCAAGATCAATTAAACTAATAAAGAGGAATGAAAATTGTAAAAGTAGCACGGAAATAATTGCCAAAAGATTAAGGAGATGGCCAATGTGATGTAAAGAGTCCTGTATTGTGTCGTTGTGCTCACATCGTGATGGACTGTGCAGTCATTAAAAGACCCACGATGGAAGAAACACATGCCTGTGAGCAGCCTCTGCATTATCAACACCTTTTTTTGAGCTAAAGTCTTTTATCTCACTAATGAATTGTGCAACTCAACAGAAAGTCTAAATGCTGCTGCTGTAAGTAAATTATACGAGTCTTGTTTATAAGGTATTTCTAGAGACACAAAAGTTTTTAATCTCTGTTTAAAAAAAAATAAATAAATAAAAAGAGCAAAGATGTGGTATGCATCCCAAAAAACACAAATCCCACTTTGAATATGACCGGATAAGACACATCCCCTTTCACCTCAAAGAGCCAGCCAGGATATGTCCCAGCAGATGGGACATATGTGGCAGATGAAAAAACCAACAACGACAACAACAAAAGAAACCCAACTCTGAGGCACTTTGTTTCACACTGTGCATCTCTGTGGGAGGTACAGGAATATATTGCTTTTTCTACAGAACCCAAATATATAGACCATAATTATCTTAATGATTTATTATTTCACTAGACTTTTAAATCGGAAGCTCAAAGCCTACTCAGAAGGCAACAGTTCAGATCCCATCCTGACATGCCCACAGTACAAATAAAATCTCACTGAAAACACAATAGTCTGAAGATTTTTAAAAAACCTCCACCTCAATGTGAGGATTTTGACAGGCTCTCTATCCTACTAATTAACAGGTCAGAAATCATTATGGGATGTAATAAATTGTTTATAACCAAAAGGGCTGCAGAATTAAACTAAAAATATAAGGAAGGGAGGAAAATCAGAGACACAGTACAAATTTCTGTGGTGTACACCCCTGTATTTTACATTTCTAACACTCGTGGAGACGTCTGGAAATCATGCTTGTGGTACCTGAAGCTTGACATCTAATTATTGAAGCCCCAAAAGAAAGAAAAACTCTCTGGGACTAGTGTGGCTTAAATACCACTCTTCAATATTTCCTGCTCACAAAATTTTCTCTGCTCACCAAAAATAGAGGTTGATTGTCATCTTTACTTGAATGCAGTGTAGCTTGTTTTACCTGTTTCAGTAAAATAAAAGAACTAACGTGGGAGTACAGGTGGGAAATGCAGAAACTATGTATGCATGACACTGAAGATCTTAAAATGGTATTTTAGTATTTAAGCTTTTTGATTTCTCACAATGCTTTTGAAAAGTTTTTAAAAAGGCATATCATAAATGAATCTTAATTTGATGCACTAAATATTTTCTGGGTAAGATTATCTTTCGTAGATGATTTTTTCATGTTCTCTTACAAATTTTTATTACAGGAATAATTACAAGAAAAGGAGAATGATTAATAAAATATCACAATTCTCCCACTGGCATTTCTGGCCTCATCAAAAGTGTCATTTTTTTTGCATAATAGATTGACTCACACTTCAAGTGTGAAGCAACACTTGAAATTATCCATGCACATACTGATACATGTCCATATGTTTTTCCATCATTTCTCAAACAATAAGCCAAGGGCAAAATTCAGGTCTAAGAAACCTTCTAGAGTAATTCTTACACGTGTATTTTCCAGCTAATGTTCCATGTCATTGAATACGACTAGATAATGAGCAGCATACAAAGAATATCCCCAAAACACACTTACCAGCATACTGTAACATTCAAAAAAAAAAAAAAATTGTATGAAGGGTGGCAAAAAATATAAGAAAGTTATCAATTTTGCTCCCTGTGCAATTCAGACTGCGGATTCTTTAGGATTTATTAAGAACTGGTGGTTATGTACTTCACACTACTTAGCATCAACTGAAAGTGACATGATAAAGAAATCCAACAGAAAGAAAGGATAAAATTATCTACCCCATCACCTACTACTGCAACTTCAGTGAACCAGTAGATGCTCTAGACTCCAATGGGAATGGAAAATAATTTTGTCTATTTATATTTATCTAATACCATGTGTGCCAGGTATCTAATAGGCAAGGTGTGATATTTAATGATTTAGCAGTAAACACATCAAAAAGTCAATTCTAACATTCATTTACCAAAGGAATGGCCAATAGTAGAATATAATGAAAAATATACTCAAAGCGCACTTTATTTTTAAACAGGCTATTTCAGAGAAGAGAAACAAACCAAGATTAAAATTAAATATTAAATAAAAAATTGAAAACATGGCACATACATCAGCGTCCTGCAGATTAACTGGGGAAATTCATTAAATCTTAGGAGTCCCCACAATAGATTCTAATGCTTCCTTAGCCCCATTTCTCATCCTGTTTCTTTGAGAGAGTGTTTGCTAATTGCCGTTCGCAGTTCACCAGCCTGGCTGGTGAGCGCTGCTTTTCCCAGGCGCTGCAAGGAAAGTCAGCGAGCGGATTGTGGCGCAGGCTCCCACCCAAGGTGGGACACAGGAATCCACAGAAGGATCTGAAGGCAGTGGGACTGCCCCATTCCTGTCTCCCCACCCTCCCCTTTTCTCTCCCAATGCCTGCAGCAGGCCCAGGACCTCCTCAGCGCTGCAGCAATGAGAAGTTTAAAAGGAGAAGTTTAAAAACCTTCTGAAGGTTTTTAAACCCTTCCGAAGGGTCACTTCCTCCCTTTCTCATACTGCCTTAATTAAAGTTCTGGTTGTGCCATGCTTCCTCTGATGACTTCATTGTCCAGGGCACTCATCCCAGAAAATTCAAATTTCACCTGTGCTGGCATACAAATCTCATAAAGCAGCACGTGCTTCATATTCTGCGGCATTGTGTATTCTGTAGGAGAAAACTTGCTGCAGGTGTCAGTTATCCTTTCGTTAGAAAAGGAGCCACTGCGACATTAGAAAAAATATCTGGCAGCATTTTGAGAGTCAGGTACACTAGGTCAGAACTTAGAGTGACGTGAAGTGAGAAGGAATCATAAAGTTTGAAAACTAAAAATGGAAATAGGTGAGGAAAAAAAAAAAACTGTATTGAAAAGACTGTCGAAAGCAAGAATGAGGTTTGGGGAGGATTTTTTATTTCTTTCAGCCATTTGCCCATTCCTCTTCAATTATTTCTCAAGAAAAGAACCATCTACCACCAAAGGTCATAGAATCATAGAGTGGTTTGCATTGGAAGAGACGTTAAAGATCTTCTTATTCCACCCCCCTGCCATGGGCAGGGACACCTTCCACTATCCCAGGCTGCTCAGAGCCCCATTTGACTTGGCCTTGAACACTTCCAGGGGTGGGGCAGCCACAGCTTCTCTGGGAAACCTGTGCCAGTGCCTCACCACCCTCCCCAATAAGGAATTTCTTCCTAATATCTAATATAAACCTAGGCAAAAAGGTTCATATCTAGCAGCTGAAAAAAATCACCACTGTTCTCACATACGGGAATCTGCTCTGGTGTGCAGTTGTGAATGTTAACAGATTTAAAAAGGGGGGAAAAAAAGGGGAGAGATATAAAATACTCATAAGGCTTTTGTAGTCACACCAGGATGGGCAGCAGCAATATCTTCCAAATCGCTGACTGAAAAGAACTATGAAATCTTTCTGAAAAATGTTAGCTTCTTACATTTAAGACTGACTATATCGCATCTGAATAGTCATTTACTGGAAAGCTGTCAGCCTCGATTCAAGATTTTCCAGAAGCTTTCTGAGAACAGGTCACGTAAAATACAAGCATTCAAGCATTACAAAAAACCAAAACAAACGAAACAAAAACACAATAGAAAGTGAAAAATAAATATGCTTCTCAACAAGGCCACCTAATATTTTGCTGAGGACTACGTAAAAGCAAAGTACATATTTGAAATATCAGAATATTCAGGTTTCTGTGCATCACAAGATTGCAGCAAGTATTAGCCTTATACACCGAAACTA